>BLSH010260803.1:438803-450927 GCA_018402905.1 Glandirana rugosa
GGTCAGACCTTTCGTAAGTTCTCCTCGGGTCACGAGTTCCCAACGAAGGTCTGAGTGAACAGTTACAGGCTAGGTCTTCCCAGGTCAACGTCATTCTGAGTTTCGATTCCGTCTTCTGTTGACGAGGTCCACCGGTGTTATACCACTCTAGTGGACGTCGATCTTTAGTTTTAAAATGGTCAGTTCCTCAAAATACATTAAACGGCCCCTACGACCTTACACCCCTTTAAAAAAACGTTTTACCGGTAATTTCCACCTGACTGGGAAAT
Source organism: Glandirana rugosa (assembly GCA_018402905.1). Taxonomy (NCBI): domain Eukaryota; kingdom Metazoa; phylum Chordata; class Amphibia; order Anura; family Ranidae; genus Glandirana; species Glandirana rugosa. The sequence goes on from BLSH010260803.1 coordinate 439,073, forward strand.
TGACAGACTCATTTGAAGTGTAGATTTTAGTGAAAAGAAGTGATTTTAGATGTGAAGTTTACTCAGACAGTTAAAGGGTCAGTCCACCTTTAATGGCCATTTTGCAAAAAAATTTCCCCACATTCCAGCATCCCCGGCAAATTACATAAAACTCCTTGACTGGTAAAATTTTGATTTCTAGCTGCAGGTGATCTCACCATATTGTGGCCACCTGGAGCAGTTGTCTTCTGCCTTAGCTTTGAGTCTTACTGCAACTGGACCCTTCTGGATCGGACATTGACAAGTGAGTCTGGAAGCAACCCTTGAGCACTGGGCTCCTCTTGAATGCTTTCCAGACTGGTTCTGGTTAAGTTTGCCGCAGAGCGCCTTCCAAGTCCAAAGCTGTTGGCATTGGCTCTGCTTGCACTGTCTCTGAAGACTCCCTTTTTATGTGAATGCTATTTGGGCTGGGCACCAATAGCTCCCTCATTTTTGTGCTGGGTTGCTGTACAAGAGGTTAATGCTGTGGGGCTGAGCATTGATGTCATTCCTCAGGATGGAGTGCCTCATGCTCATACTCCACACTCTCCTTCCCGCTAGACAGCATTAAGGAATCATCTTCCCGTTGTTGCTCCTGGTACAAGAGCTACATGGAACCTGAATCCTTCGGTCCCCTGCAGCCGCTCAACCCTCTGGTCTCGAACATTTTTTCTGTATATGAATATTGGAAGCACCCGGATCAGGTTTTTGCACCTCCCAAATGCTTGGGAAAAAAAAAAGGAATGGTCACACATCACTGTAAAGTCCAAAGCCGTTTATTCAGACATCCCAAAATAGTGTATCATAGGACCAGAATACATGGGTAGACGCGTTTCCTGCACCTCACGTGCACTTATTCATTACCTCCCAAATGCTTGTTTAGCGCTGCGCCTGCTTAGTGAAAAGTTTGTCACAAAGTGGTCAATCCCAGTAGAGGATGTCCCTACCTTTAAGTACCCAACCGGTTAGAGGCTGGAAGCCCTTTCAAAGGCTGTATTCTCTTTGGCAAGTTTCATGCTGCACCTGTTTCAGACAGTAGTTCTTCTGTACCAGACCATGGCTGGATGGGTCATATCCCTTAAATGAGATCTGACATATCCATGGTGTCTCTGGCTTTAAACTTTAGTTATGATGGCTTATTAGAACCTTCTGCCTTCCGTCTCACATTTGTGTTTTGTCAATACATCTTCATATGACTCTGGCAAAAGTAGCATCCTTGGAGGAAACACTTTCTTCGTATGGCCTTTAAGATGACCATCTCTTCAGGTCAACTGTGACTACGACCATCAAAGATTCTAATGGAAGTTAGAATATTTGTCTTCCCCAGAGGAATAAGGACAAGAAGCTCTCTCCATTTGTCTGAAGGTTCTCATGTATCCAGGTCATGAAATATCTAGTAGTAGTTGCTCACATTACATTGTTCTGTTAAGTTGAAGATGTTTTTTGTAGTTTGTCCAAGCTACTGCTTCAGCTCTAATGGGTGTCACAAACATATCCTAGCATTTATATCCACACAGGGAGCACCGATACCACCTTCCAGTCACCATGGAATGTTGCAATGCCGATGTTTATTGTCCAAGATTAGGATAGGTGTTAAGGAACCCCTGGTACGTTAGTGTGAACAGCATGTTTTAGGTATTGGAATTAAACAGTAAATTGTAGGTATAGGAACAATGAAAAAGCATTTGCGTTTTTGACATTCAGGGTTATATGACTAAACGATTTTCTCTAGTAGTAACAATTATAATAATAATAATAATTGCTAAAAAAATAAACATTAAATGCATTGGTGTTTATTGGAAAATAAATACGTTCTTGGTCAGTGAGAAGAATGCCCCTTCCATTGGTGGTCAGTAGGAAGAATACCCCTTATATTGATGATGAGTGAGACAAATGCTCCTTACATTGGTGGTCAGTGAGAAGAATGCCCCTTGCATTGGTTATCAGTGGGAAGAATGCTCCTCACATTGGTGGTCAGTGGAAAGAATGCTCCTTACATTGGTGGTCAGTGGGAAGAATGTTCCTTACATTGGTGATCAGTGGGAAGAATGCTCCTTACATTGGTGGTCAGTGGGAAGAATGCTCCTCACATTGGTGGTCAGTGGGAAGAATGTTCCTTACATTGGTGGTCAGTGGGAAGAATGTTCCTTACATTGGTGGTCAGTATAAAGCATGCTCCATTCATTGGTTGAGGAAATTGTCCCTTTAACACCTTTGTTCAATAACATGAGGACCCCCCCCCCAAAAAAAAAAACAACAACTAGTAGTCAGAGGGAGAAGAGCTCTGTTATATAGGTGGTCAATGGGTAAAATGCTCCTTACATTAGTGGTCATTGGGAAGAATGTTCCTTCTATTGGTGGTCAGTGAGAAGAATGCTCAATTTTCAATGAGTAGAATGCTCCTTATACTGTATTTGTGGTCAGCACGAAGAATGTTGCTTACATTGGCAGTCAGTGGAAAGAATGTCCCTTACATTGATGGTCATAGATAAGAATGATCCTTTTATATTGGTGGGAAGAATTGCACTTACCTTGGTGGACAGAGGAAAGAATGCCCCTTTCCTTGGTGGTCAATGGGAGGCATGGCCCTTCCATTAGTGGTCAGTGCGGGGGAAGAATGCCTTTGCAATTAGCTAAAAAAAATAATTGGTGTCGGTGGTTACTTACCTCAGATGCAGAAATTGCTCATTGACCAATGAACCCTTAGCAACTTTTAAAGGACCCCTATAACTTAAAATTTAACTGCTAAACCTGAACTGCAAGACTTAAAGTACATCCAGACCAAATCACTGAAATTGCATATAAGCTGTGTCATATTCATTTAATTTCTAAATCTTTTCAGCCCTATCAGATCTGCAGCTTACATTAAGGTAACACCTGGTGATCCTGCCTTGAAGGTCTCTGTTCAGGCATTCTGTTATGGGGTGATAACTGTCCCCCAATTATGTTGCTGCGTCAACATGTTGTCACATAGTTGGAATTACAAGGGCCATGCTGAAACCCATTCCACAAGCATGCTCAACCACTGTCACCATTAGTAGGCTGAACAAAAGCAATAATGTGCATCCGGCACTGGAGTGAGTGCAGGTAGACAGGAGGCTTCAAACAAAACCTTCTAAAATCATGACCTCCTCACTTACCCAACCTAATCCCTGATACCAGAAGATGATTTGCCTTTGCCGCGATCAACTTTTACAATTCTACGCCATGATGATTGGACTATTGGTTGCCTAGTAAATGTCTTTTATTCAAATCATTTTTCGGGTCTTAAAGCCCTCCAGAAAAAGAGGTCTCCTCTTAAATGCTGTTTTCCTCTTCCATTACCCAAATTGCACTTTTTCTCATCCACTTGATCTTTGAAATCCTCCAGAGTCGGGAAGATTAATGTCAAAATCGTTTGGAGTGTCCTTTTCCAAATGATTGCGTCACCTTGACAGGTGTGCTCCTAAATCTGTGAATAAACCAAGAGGTTGTGGTCCTTCCCGTCTTTAATGAACGTCTCGTTGAATGTGTCAGTTTCGGTGATTTGGAGGTGATTAATGGGAGATGTAAATGGCACGGTCTCTCCGGAGTATCACACCTGACTCCTCCACTCTTTATAGCTTTATTTCTGTTGCTCAGCAACACGGCATGAAGTTATCGTGGGCAGGGGATACCCATCTGACAGCAAGGACCCACACCAGCCTGGTAAAAAGACTTTGACAAGCGGCTCCATTACTTTGTACCTAGCGTGGAATGTAGGCAAGATGACTCACAGCATGATAGAAAATTCCCCAGAGGTCCAGCCTGCCAGCCAACAAAGGGAGCCAAATACATTGCTCTGTTGTAATAGAAACCGAGGTCTCTGTTGCATACATTTTTTTAACCACTTCAGCCCCAGAAGGATTTTCCACATTAGGACCAGAACACTTTTTGCGATTCGGCACTGCGTCGATTTAACTGGCAGTTGCGCAGTCGTGCGACATTGTACCCAAACAAAAAACTTTTGTACCCAAACAAAATTTGCGTCCTTTTTTTCCCACAAATAGAGCTTTCTTTTGGTGGTATTTGATCCCCTCTGCGTCATTTCTGATCACCGCTATAAACAAAGAGCGACAATTTTTCCAAAAAAACCCAAATTTCTTACTTTTTGCTAAAATACAAATCCAAAACAAATATAAAAAAAACACTTTTTTCCATCAGTTTTGGCTGATTTATATTCTTCTACTTTTGGTAAAAAAAAAAATATCGCAATCGGTGTTTATTGATTGGTTTACGGATGATTAATTTCTGGGGTTTTTTTTTTCTTTTTTTTTTTTTTTTACTAGTAATGGCAGTGATCTGCGATTTTTAGCGGTACTGCGATATTGCAGCGGACATGTTGGACCATTTTGACACTTTTTTGGGACCATTGGCATTTATACAGCGATCAGTGCTATAAAAATGCACTGATTACTGTGTAAATGCCATTGGCAGTGAAGGGGTTAACCTGGAGGGGGCGCTCTAAGGGGTTAACTGTGTTCCCTGGGCGTGTTCTAACTGTGTGGAGGCTGGGCTGGCTTGGGGAAGGGAGTGATCACAGCTTCCATATACAGGAAGCTTGTGATCACCGCCCTTCCCCCTCTATGAGAATGGAGATCCATGTTTACTTACACGGACCTCTGTTCTCTCACTGCGGTGGGGGCATCGTGGGTAGCCGGCGGCGATTGAGTCTGCCCTACCTGCTCCCTGCCCCCCCCCCCGAACACAGTGAGCGCGCGAACACGCCTCCAGCGGTGCGCGCGGGGGCTCACATCACTAGTTATCGCAGCTGCCATCATATGACGGTGGTTTGTGATAACGAGCCACTCTGTCGCCGTCAGACTGCGGTCGGCAAGTGGTTAAAGGAGGCCTTGCGATTCCTTGCAAGGGTCCATTTGTAGAAAAAAGTTGTATGTTCAACCATGCCATTGGAAGGCTGATTCCTGAATGGGAAAGTCTCTGTTCAATATAATCAGCTGTCGCATTTTCAGCTTTCTAACGAGGAAAGTTGCAGTGTCTATCGGTGAGCCAATCGCACGTGCACATTCTGTGTACAGAAGGCCTGCAGGTTGCCTTATTGCATTGAATTTTACCAAAAATTACAGCGGATGCAAATTGAAAAAAGGAAAGGTCATTTTTATTAACATTAAAGCTAATTTTTATGGCATCTGAGCACCACAAACCAAAAACACTATTTAATTCATTTTTAATATTCAAAGCAAACGCCCCCATCTACAGTGCATCCGGAAAGTATTCACAGTGCTTAACTTTTTCCACATTTTGTTATGTTACAGTCTTATTCTTTTGGTAAAGTCAGTTGATTGGACATGATTTGGAAAGGCACACAACTGTCTATAGAAGGTCCCACAGTTAACAGTGCATGTCAGAGCACAAACCAAGCCATGAAGTCCACGGAATTGTCTGTAGACCTCTGAGACAGGATTGTATCGAGGCACAGATCTCTGGGGCAGGGTACAGAAAAAATTCTGCAGCATTGAATGTCCAAATGAGCACAGTGTCCTCCATCATGCGTAAATGGAAGAAATTTGGAACCACCAGGACTCTTCCTAGAGTGGGCTGTCTGGGGGAGAAGGGCCTTAGGAAGGTGACCAAGAACCTGATGGTCATTCTGACAGAGCTCCAGCATTTCTCTGTGAAGAGAGGAGAACCTTGCAGAAGAACAACCATCTCTGCAGCACTCCACCAATCAGGCCTGTATGGTAGAGTGGCCAGATGGAAGCCACTCCTCAGTAAAAGGCACATAACAGCCCACCTGGAGTTTGCCAAAAGGCACATGAAGGACTCTCAGACCATGAGAATCAAAAGTCTCTAGTCTGGTGAAACAAATATTGAACGCTTTGGCCTGAATGGCAAGCGTCATGTTTGGAGGAAACCAGGCACTGCTCATCACCTGACCAATACCATCCCTACAGTGAAGCATGGTGGTGGCAGCATCATGCTGTGGGGATGTTTTTTAGCGGCAGGAACTGGGAGACTAGTCAGGAGCGAGGGAAAGATGAATGCAGCAATGTACAGAGACCTCCTTGATGAAAACCTGCTTCAGAACGCTCTGGACCTCAGACTGGGGCGAAGGTTCATCTTCCAACAGGACAACGACCCTAAGCGCACAACCAAGATAACAAAGGAGTGGTTACGGGGCAACTCTGTGAATGTCCTTGAGCGCCCAGCCAGAGCCCAGACTTGAACCTGAATGAACCTCTCTGGAGAGATCTGAAAATGGCTGTGCGCCGACGCTCCCCATCCAACCTTATAGAGCTATAGAGCTTAAGAGGTCCTGCGAAGAAGAATGGGAAAAACTGCCCAAAAATACGTGTGCCAAGCTTGTAGCCTCATACTGAAAAAAGACTTGAGGCTGTAATTGGTGCCCAAGGCCCTTCAAAAAAAGTATTGAGCAAAGGCTGTGAATACTTATATACATGAGATTTGTTTTGCTTTTTATTTTTAAAAATATTTGCAAAGATTTCAAACAAACTTCTTTCACGTTGTCATTATGGGGTATTTGTAGAATTTTCAAGAAAATAATGAATTTAATCCATTTTGGAATAAGGCTGTAATATAACACAATGTGGAAAAAGTGAAGTGCTGTGAATACTTTCCGGATGCTCTGTATCCATGTCTCCATGCTTTGTTTTGTTGAGAAATCACATTGGAAACCTTTCTGTCACTTAATACTCTACCTGAGGCATTGTTCACTCCCACTGACAGTAGGGCACTTTCTTCTCCCACTGGCCACAGTTCAGCCCCCCTAAAGTTTGAAGGATCGTAAAGTGACGCTTTGTTCAGAAAATATGGAGACCCCTGTCTTAGAGTATAGGCCCTGCATCAGGGACGTACGTACAAGGATCACGATTGTGACCCAGCCCCTCTGTGCACCTGCATGGGTATGGTGATGGCACTGGGAACTGATCCCTCCATGCAGCTGCCGAATGCCCGCTTCTCCTCCTCTCCTCTCCCTCCTGCAAACATTCAGCGGCTGCAGGAGGGAAATGGAGGGCATCAGTTGCTCTTCATGTCGCCACTGTCGCCTCCCTATCCCTGTCCTGCTGCCCTAGACCCCTGTGTGCTACTCTGCCCCCACCCTGCAGCACTGCTGTGTTTCCCCCTCCCTCAGGCTGCTGTGGGGGACACTGTCAGGATGGAGAGTGGGGAAATAGTCCGTAAATGACAAGTTTACCAGCTCTTCGTTTTCTCATTGAATAGTCAGTGATCGGTAAAGATCACTGACTTTTTTTTTTCCCCATTCATAGCTGAGGCATAATAAACTGTGTTTACTATGTTTCAGTTTATGATTGAACGGGAAGCTCTGTACAGAGCAGTGCCTGTTCATTCACTCTGTGTTGCTGAGGCTGCAGAGATAGAGATTGAGGTGTCTTCAATCTCCTTTCTCTGTCTCAAAGGTGAAACGTCAGGGGTCTGTTATTTCACTAAAGCCCTCCAATGGGAAACCTAAAATTTTATTTGAAAAAAATGAAATCGTAAAAAAAATAACCAAAACAACAAAAATAAAAAACTGATGACACCAGTGGCGAAACTCCCGGATCGCAAAGGTCGCACTTGCGACCGGCCCATGTCTTCCACCACCGTGGGGGCGACCCAAGACAGCAGGATAATTAATAATAGAGGCTCCTATGATGGGAGTAAAGGGGCCCTGGAATCAGCGAGAAGGGCACTGGCTTCTGGCATCGGGGGCCTTGAAGATTCTAGTTTCGCCTCTTTCCTGCAGTACAGGACCCTTAAATCACCTGTTCTCTATTAAAGTGTAAACTCTGTGTAACAGGGCCCTCATACCTCCTGTGCTCATTTATAGTGCCCTTGTGCAGGGGCCGTTCATACATCCTTCTCTATTAGAGGGTAAGCCCTGTAGTGAAGGATCCCACATATCTCCTGTTCTGTTTTAGAGGGTAAGGCCTGCAGTATAGTTCTCTTATACTTCTGTTCTTTAGTAGAGTGCAATAGGACCCTCATACCATCTGTTCTATATTTTAGGGCCCCTCATGCATTCTTCTTGATTAGGGGATAAGCCCTATAGTGCAGGACCCCTCATGCCACCATTTCTCTTAGAGTGTAAGATCTGGGGTGCAGGTCCCTCATACCTCCGTTTGTCTATTAGAGTGTAAGCTCTGCATAACAGGACCCTTATACCTCTTATTCTGTATTAGAGCATAACCCCTGTGGTAAAGGTCCCTTATACCTCTTGTTCTTGATTGGAGTAGAAACACTGCATTACAGGACACTTGTACCTCCTATTCTCTATTAGAGGGCAAACCTCATGGTATAGAACTTTCATACCTCTTGTTCTCTAGTAGAGTGTAAGCTCTGCAGCACAGGATCCTTATACCTCTTGTTCTGTATTGGAGCCTAAGCCCTGTGGTGCAGGTCCCTCATACCTCCAGTTCTTGTTTGGAGTGTGAACCCTGCAGTACAGAACCCTTATGCCTCCTGTTCTCTGTTGGAGGGTAAACCTCCTGGTGTACAGCCGTGGCCAAAAGTTTTGAGAATGGCACAAATCTACATTTTCACAGTCTGCTGCTTCAGTGTTTTTATATCTTTTTGTCAGGTGTTGCTATGGTTTACTGAAGTATAATTACAAGCATTTCATAAGTTTCAAAGGCTTTTATTGACAATGACATTAACTTTATACAGAGAGTCAATATTTGCAGTGTTGACCCTTCTTTTTTAAGACCTCTGCAATTTGCCCTGGCATGGTGTCAATCAACTTCTGGGCCACATCCTGACTGATGGCAGCCCATTCTTCAATAATCAATTCTTGGAGTTTGTCAGAATTTGTAGGGGGGTTTTTTTGTTCACACGCCTCTTGAGGACTGACCACAAGTGAGTTGCCTGGCCATGGACCCAAAATTTTGATGTTTTGTTCCCCAAGCCACTTAATTATCATTTTTGCCTTATAGCAAGGTGCTCCATCATGCTGGAATAGGGATTGTTCCTCACCAAACTTTTCTTGGATGGTTGGGAGAAGTTGCTCTCGGAGGATGTTTTTGTACCATTCTTTGTTCATGGCGGTGTTCTTAGGCAAAATTGTGAGTGAGCCCCTTGGCTGAATAGCAACCCCATACATAAATGGTCTCAGGATGCCTTACTGTTGGCATGACACAGGACTGATGGTAGCTCTTACCTTTTCCACACAAGGTTTTTCTGGATGCCCCAAACAATCAGAAAGGGGATTCATCAGAGAAAATGGCTTTACCCAGTCCTCAGCAGTCCAATCCCTGTACCTTTTGCAGAATATCAGTCTGTCCCTGGTGATTTTTGCTGAAAAGAAGTGGCTTCTTAGCTTCCCTTCTTGACACCAGGCCATCCTCCAAAAGCCTTCTCCTCGTGGGTAGAGATGCCCTCACACCTGCCTGCTGCCATTCCTGAGCAAGCTCTGCACTGGTGGTGCCTCCATCCCGCAGCTGAATCAACTGTAGGAGACGGTCCTGACGCTTGCTGGACTTTCTTGGAAGCTCTGAAGCCTTCTTCCCAAATGCAGTGGAAATGTTTTTTTTGGGGGATTAAGTTCATTTTCGTGGCAAAGAGGGACTTTGCAATTAATTGCAACTCATGTGATCACTCTTCATAACATCGTGGAGTAAATGCAAATTGCCATCATAAACACTGAGGCAGCAGACTTTGGGAAAATTAATATTTGTGTCATTCTCAAAACTTTTGACCACGGCTGTAGAACCATCATGAACCTTCATACCTCTTGTTCTCTAGTAGATTCTAAGCTCTGCAGTACAGGACCCCTATACCCCCAGCGCTGCATTAGAGTGTAACCCCTGTGGTGCAGGTCCCTTCTACCTCCTGTCCTATACTAAAGGGTTAACGTTGTGGTGTAGAACCTTCATAACTCTTGTTCTCTATTAGAGCAATAAGCCATATGGTGCAGTTCCTTTTTACCTCCTGTCCTTGATTGGATGTCAATCCTACAGTGCAGGACACTTATGCCTCCTGTGATTTATTAGGACCCATTCACACCTGAGCGTTTTGAAGCTTGAAGCTCAAAAACACTGAAGGAGAAAAAAGAATATTCTCTATGGAGACGACTCACATCTCCACTCCAAGTCGCCTGAAGCTCAAACGAGTTCTGGAGGTATTTTTGTCACGCAAATCTGGCAGATTTGGCTGTTTGTAGTCCCATAGAAATTAATGGAAATGCGCTTCTGCTCAAATGAAAATAAAAGTAAAAAATAAAATCGTAATAATATATGAATAAATAAATGTAAAATAAATACACAACTAAAATTCATCATAAATAAGTAAAATAAATGAATATGTAATAATACCTTAATAAATAATAACCTCTAACCTTAAAAAATATTAAATACCTTATTTTTTATTATTAATAATAAAATAACACCCAAACTCTCTTATTAACCACTTCCCGCAAAGTCACATCATGTGATGTCGCTGACTTTGAGCGGGGATATCTGAATGGTGCCTGCAGCTAGAGACACCATTCAGATATCTTTTTTTAGAGCCGGCGATTCTGTGTGAGATAAAAGTGGTCTTCGCCGCGAGATCGCTTTTATCAGCGGCGGGAGAGGTGCCCCCCCCCTCCCGCCGCTTTCCGGTCACCTCTGCTGCTTACTGGACCCGCCAACAGTGGTGGAGATGATCGGTTCCTCTCCCCCCAGTGTCCGTGAGTCGAGTGGCTCCGTAACACGGCAGGGCGGAAGCGACGTGACAAGTTGCTTAAGCCCAATGCTCTTAATGGGCCCATTTTTTTTTTTTTAACTGATATTTTTTTTCAAATTTTATTTATTTTTTTTTGCATTTTACTGTAAATATGAGATGTGAGGTCTTTTTGACCCCAGATCTCATATTTAAGAGGTCCTCTCATGCTTTTTTCTATTACAAGGAATGTTTACATTTCTTGTAATAGGAATAAAAGTGATCACAATTTTGTTTTTTGAAAAAAAAGAACATTGTAAAAATAAAAAGTAAAATAAATAAATAAATAAAAAAATTTAAAGAGCCCCATCCCTGCAAGCGCACACGCAGAAGCAAACGCATATTTAAGTCCCGCCCACATATGAAAACGGTGTTCAAACCACACATGGGAGGTATCACCGCAATCGTTAGAGTGAGAGCAATAATTCTATCCCAAGAACTCCTCTGTAACTCAAAACTGGTAACCTGTAGATTTTTTTTAAACGTCGCCAATGGAGATTTTTAGGTTGCAAAGTTTGTCGCCATTCCGCGAGCGGGCGCAATTGTAAAGCATGACATGTTGGGTACTCGCCGTAACATTATCTTTAACCACTTCCCGACCGCCGTATGCAGAATGACGGCCGGGAAGTGGCTGAGTTATCCTGACTGGACGTCATATGACGTCCTCAGGATAACAAGCCGCCGCGCGCCCGGGGGGGCGCGCATCGCGGCGATGGGTGGTGTGGGGGGTCAGTCTGACCCCCCGCAATGCCGATCTCGGTAAAGTGCTTCGATCCGAAGCACTTTACCATGTGACCAGCCGTGACCAATCACGGCTGGTCACAGTGTAATACAGGAAAGCCGTTTATCGGCTTTCCTGCACTCAGGTCTGCAGACCTGATGAGGGGAGAGCCGATCGGCTGCATCCCTGACAGGGAGGGTTTGTGCTGATGATTTATCAGCACAGCCCTCCCTCGGATCGCCACCCTAGACCACCAGGGAGCCTGCCCAGTGATGTGCCCACCCAGGACCACCAGGGAGCCGACCAGGGACCACCAGGGAGCGATCTGGACCACCAGGGAGACCCCCCCTAGACCACCAGGTAAGTGACTAAATGCTCAGGTCCACCTTCACTCAGTGCCACCTTCAGATGCCACCCTAGA
>BLSH010260803.1:455256-473231 GCA_018402905.1 Glandirana rugosa
TTTGCCCCCCCCCCCCCCCCAAGCCTGAAGGACAGTTAATTGGCCCTATGCTTAGAAAGTTTGGAGACCCCTGGTCTAATTAAATAAAACAAAAAACACATTGCCCGTTTAGACATTGTAGACCGATAGGACAACTGGTTTGTCAGGAATGAGGCTGTTTTTGATCAAAGTGAAACAACTATCCTTGAGCATTGTTGGGAGTTTTCAGGTCCATCTGTCTTCCCCATGTAATGCCATTTTGAATCCTTACCCCGGCACCTTTGAGCCATGTGACATGAAGAACCACCACCTATGAAACACGAAGACACCACGAATGAGGTTCGGTAACTAGAACAGGTTGGATCAAGAACCTCCACATCTCCCATCCTGTTTTTTGGACAATCAACGTCTACAGAGTCTACGATCATTGGATTAATTGATGGGTTATGTTCCTATCACTCATAAGAAGTGAAAATAGTGGCTTGGAGAATCTTGGAAACCTCTTCAACATTATAGAACACGTCCGGTGGAATGTGAACTACGACTACTAGATATACCATGACCCAGATATATGAGCTTCTTCAGACACATTGCTCTTCATCAATGTATCAGGAGACTTGTGCGTTGTACACACCTACAAACCGAGATTCTGTTTCCCTGGCTCTGTTCAGAGATCATTATCTGTGTTCTGAACATATTGGGCCTTTATAGGTGACGAGTGCCACCGGCAGTGACCATAGGGACAAATTATCTCTAAAGTGACTTCAAGCGAATGCCTGCAAATACCCCCTGCATGACGTCCATACACCAGCGGGCACATCATTAATCTTGGCTGCGTCTGGCACATAACTTGCAAGTTCATTTTTTTTTCTCTCTTACAGTGAGTGCCATAATTCTTCTGATCGGATCAAGGTTCGGGTCTGGGACGAGGATGACGATATTAAGTCACGGGTGAAGCAGAGGCTGAAGAGAGAATCGGACGATTTCCTTGGGCAGACGATTATTGAAGTGCGGACGCTGAGCGGGGAGATGGACGTTTGGTATAATCTAGGTGAGCACCATCATACATGCTGATATCTCTGCCTGGGACACCATGGCTTGCTTTATTCTTCTTATCTTATTCTTCTCTCTTATCTTATTCTTCTCTCTTGTCTTATTCTTCTCTCTTATCTTATTCTTCTCTTATCTTATTCTTCTCTCTTATCTTATTCTTCTCTCTTATCTTATTCTTATCTTATCTTATTCTTCTCTCATCTTATTCTTCTCTCGTATCTTCTTCTCTCATCTTATTCTTCTCTCTTATCTTATTCTTATCTTATCTTATTCTTCTCTCATCTTATTCTTCTCTCGTATCTTCTTCTCTCATCTTATTCTTCTCTCGTATCTTCTTCTCTCATCTTATTCTTCTCTCGTATCTTCTTCTCTCATCTTATTCTTCTCTCGTATCTTATTCTTCTCTCTTATCTTATTCTTCTCTCATCTTATTCTTCTCTCTTATCTTATTCTTCTCTTATCTTCTTCTCTCTTATCTTATTCTTATCTTATATTATTCTTCTCTTATCTTCTTCTTCTCTCTTATCTTCTTCTTCTCTCTTATCTTCTTCTTCTCTCTTATCTTCTTCTTCTCTCTTATCTTCTTCTTCTCTCTTATCTTATTCTTCTCTCATCTTATTCTTCTCTCATCTTATTCTTCTCTCTCATCTTATTCTTCTCTCTCATCTTATTATTCTCTCATCTTATTATTCTCTCATCTTATTATTCTCTCATCTTATTCTTTTATCTTATTCTTTTATCTTATTCTTCTCTCTTATCTTATTCTTCTCTCTTATCATATTCTCTCTTCTCTTATTATTCTCTCTTATCATATTCTTCTCTCTCCAGCTTGGGTCGATTGGAGAGGAGCGCCCGATATCCAAAAAGAAGAAGGCCTCACTTGATGAGTTGTATAGTAATTTATTGGATTTAAAAGTAAACAAGTAGAACCAACGTGTTTCGGGGGAATTGCCTCCCCTTCTTCAGGGCTGTATTTCTTGGAGAATGGTTACATTTGGAGAGGGTTATATTCGATCAACAGCTCTGCAGTAGCCAGCATTGTGGAGCAGAGACTGCAAACTGCTACTGCAGAGCTGCTGATCGTGTATAAGGCCCCATACAAACGGACGTTTTTTACCGCCGCGTCTTTTGCAGCTCTCCATGTTATTCAATGGTCCCATAAAAGCGCTGACATTTTTGAGCTGTAGATAGCGTCGGCGTTTGTGAGCCGAAAGTAGAACCAATGGCCAGCGCGTTCTGAAGCTGCAGCATTTTTTGACGCTGAGCCGGCAAAACGCTCACTAACGTGAATTAACACTGTTGCGGCGTTTTTAGCGTCTGCATTTTCAGGTTCAAAATTAGCAGAGGAATGTTTTTTTAAACAAAACGCGACGTATCGCTGCCGCTCACTAACGCACATTAATGGCGATGCAAAACAAAATCACCTTTTTGGCGCCGTATTTTTTCCTGACGTCGGTCCCAACGTTCTAGCTTATTTTTTTTAATACGCCCGTGTGTATGGGGCCTAACCCTCTCAAAATGTAACCATTCTCCAAGAAATACAGCCCTGATGAAGGGGGAACCAATTCCCCCGAAACACGTTGGCTCTTCTTGTATACTTTTATCTCCAATAAACAACTATACAATTCATCAAGTGAGACCTTCTTTTTGGATATCGGGCGCTCCTCTCCAATCACCCAAGTGTTCACTGCGGTAACACCTCCATTGTCGTTATCAGACCCCATCGGAGTCTATTACTTACCACCTACAATTGAGTTACAACATTGGAATCAAATCCCTTCTATACCTTCCACCATAGGTGTACGCAGCCTATTGCATAAGGGCAGGGTTAGGCAACCTCCGCCCTCCAGCTGTGGTCAAGCTACAAGTCCCATGAGACATTGTAAGACCCTGACAATCACAGACATGACTCCTAAAGGCAGAGGCATGATGGGATTTGTAGTTTCATCACAGCTGGAGTGCTGAGGTTGCCTACCCCTGCACAAAGTGCAAACAAACATGAGTGAGTGTGTGTGTGTGTGTGTGTGTGTGTGTGTATATATATATATATATATATATATATATATGTCAGAAGGGCAGAGATCGGTGTCGGTAGTTTATTTTTATTTTATTTATTTTTTTACAATTTATTTTTTTATTATTTTTTACAATATTCTATTTTATTATTTTTTTTACAATTTTATTTAGGAACCCTGCTTGGGGGCCTTTGATGAAATATCAGGGGTCTAAACAGACCCCTGATGTCTCACTTTTGAGACAGAGAAAGGGACTGAGGACAGAGATTCCCCCATGCCTTTCTCTGCAACCAGGCAGCAGGGGGAATCTGCACAGTACAGGGTGATAAGGGTGTGCCCAGGCACACCTGCCACCCTATGTGCGCACGCCTATGCCTTTCACACAGTAACTTCCCGCTAGGCAGCCTTAAAGAGGAAGGTAACCCCTGATGGGTTTTACTTCCTCTTTGTTACCCTGCAATGTAAAAACATAATGATGATGACGTAATGCATCGCATATTAGCCCATTATGTGGCACTTACCTGCATTGGAAGCCCGCGATGTCCCTGCTCCAGGCCGCGTCCATCTTCTTCCCCCCCTTCATTCCGGGGCCGCGATCTCCGGCTCTGCGACGGGCCGGAGTTGCGTGATGTTAGTCTCGCGCATGCTCACGGGAACCACCAGTCACGGTGCAAACGAAGTGAAGGAATGGCACGGAAGCCGTTTTTTTACTGTGCATGTGCCGAATGATGTGGGTATCACAGTACTCTGTATATCTCCTGAACCATGCAGGTTTGGGAGATATGCAGGGAACCTACAGGTCAGCCTTATTATAGGATTACCTGTAGGTTAAAGTGGTTGTCATGGGTTGACAGTCCAGCACTGTCTTCTACTTCTACTTCTCTCTCCTGCTGGAACTTAGCCGTTTGCCTGCGGAGACCTGACTTTATTTCTGGTGATGGGGAGGAGTGGACGGATTAATGGGGAAGAGCAATGCTGAGGTTGGCATTTGTAAAACATCCTGGAGCAAGGGCAGGCAACTTTCAAGAGGTGGAGATCTCCCTGAACAACGTGAAAGATCAAAGATCTCCAGGGTTTGGCTCCCTTATTTGCTAAGAAATTAACTAGCAAGGCCTAACTAATTTTTAAGCAAGACTGAAAAATGTAATAAAACGAACATCACTGTAAAAATCTAAACTTTACCTACCTCAGAAGTGGGCAGAGTCAGTCAGTAGAGTAGTGGGCCCCATGTGGACACAGTCAGCAGGGCAGTGGAAGGTGTTGGTAGTTTTTTATTTATCATTATTTTTTACAGTTTTTTTAGCAGCACTGTTGGCGGGGCTTTGGCGAAATATTAGGGGTCTAAACATACCCCTGATGTCTCTCTTGTGAGACAGATAAAGGAGATTGAGAACACACTCCTCATTCTCCATCTCTGCAGAATGAATGAACAGGAAGAGCTCTGCACGGTCTCCCTGTTCATTCACAAAAGGAAGCATAGTAAAAAGTTTACTATGCTTCGGTTGTGAATAAACACAGTGAGTGATCGGTACTGATCACTAATTGCGTTGCATCAAAAAAAGGAAGGGGCTGGCAAATAACATTTATGAATGAACACAGCAAGTGATCGGTACTGATTACTAACTGTGTTCCATCAGAAAAGGAAAGTGCTGGTAAAGAACATCATTTACGAATAAACACAGTGAATGATCAGTACTGATCACTAACTGTGTTCCATCAAAAAAGGAAGGGGCTGGTAAATATCATTATTTATGAATGAACACAGCGAGTGATCGGTACTGATCACTAACTGCGTTCCATCAGAAAAGGAAGGGGCTGGTAAATATCATTATGTATGAATGAACACCGATTGATCGGTACTGATCTCCCACTGTGTTCCATCAGAAAAGGAAGGGGCTGGTAAATATCATTATTTATGATTGAACACATTGATTGATCGGTGCTGATCACTAACTGTGTTCCATCAGAAAAGAAAGGAGCTGATAAATATCATTATTTATGAATGAACACAGTGATTGATCGGTACTGATCACTAACTGTGTTCCATCGGAAAAGGAAGGGGCTTGTGAATAACATTATTTATAAATGAACACAGTGATTGATCTGTGCTGATCTCTCACTGTGTTCCATCAGAAAAGGAGGCGGCTGGTAAATAACATTATTTATGGGGATGCAAGAAGCCGGGGCTTCCTTGAATTAGGGACCGGAACATTGAAGCCCTCCTGAGCAGTTGGAGGTAGAATGACTGGCGCACCTATATATAATGTTAGGTTATGTGTAGAGTTGAGCGAACCCGGACTGTAAAGTTCGGGTTCGTACCGGACGTTAGGGTGTCCGTGTCCCGAACCCGGACATTTGAGAAAAAGTCTGGGTTCGGGGTTCGGGTATTTTTTCGCGCCTGTTGAATAGCTGCAGGGCAGCCAATCAACAAACGTTTCACTCATTTGCCCTTAGAAGCTATCACAGCCGTGCCTACTAATGGCATGGCTGTGATTGGCCAGTGCATCATGTGACCCAGCCTCTATATAAGCTGGAGTCACGTAGTGCTGCATGTCACATCATCTCATATTAGTGTAGGGAGAGGATGCTGCTGCTGGTGTGAGGGACAAATTAGCTTTAGAAAATCTGTTAAAAACAGCGATTTATTGGTGTTGGTGATAGAGGAGATTTTTGTTTGCTAAGCAAAGTGTCTCATATAAAACCTAAGCAATTTTTCTGTTTGTTAGGTGGGCGTTTGCAGACATTTTTGCAAGTGCAGTGCACTTGCAACTGCTTGTGTGTCAGGGACACTACTTTAATCATGTTCTGTTAGTTCAGTTGGCAACATTTTGGCATATTTAAATACTGCTTTTACATTGCAGGTAGACAAATTAAACATTTTTAATTTTTTTTGCAAAATATTACATTTGCGGCCAGCGGTGCATTTCTTGCACAAAATTAAAAAGTGAGTCTACAAAAAAGAATAATAAATAGTGCTACATAGTACATTTGCGTCCAGAATGAGGAGAGCGTCAAATAAGGGACGTGGCCGTGGTCCTGGTGTTGGTGGTGTTGGTGAAGTTCCTGTTGGAAGGAGAGGACGTGGTTGAGGTGTGCCAGCTACACGCAGTGTAAACCTTCCTCAGGTAGCCGACAGAACCTTCAACGTTATATGGTTGGCCCAAATGCCGCTCAACCAGTGGTGAGGCCAGAACAAGTACAGGCGATAGTAGATTGGGTGGCTGACAATGCCTCCAGTTCCTTCACATTGTCTCCCTCCCGGTCCCTTGATGAAAGCTCAGAGTTGGCGCCTGAACCCCATGGCCATCTGTCTTTCACCTCAGCCCCTTGTAAATCAGCCAAGCAGTCTGAGCCCCAAGTCATGCAGCAGTCTCTTATGCTTTTTGATGACTTTGCTGCTGTGCTTCCCGTGGGCCATCCACATAGTGCTGCCCCAGAAGTGGAAGACACTGAGTGCACCGATGTCCAACCACTTCTGTTTCAGGATGAGGACATGGAAACACCACCGCCACTTCCACCTACACCGCCACGGTCACCGCCTCCTCAACCCCCTACTCCACATCCACCTCCTCCATTTTTTAGTTTTTTTTATGTGATTTTAAGTTATTTCCCTATCCCCATTTGTTTGCAGGGCACTTGTCCTACTCTTACCCCCATTTTGCTTCTTTTTGCAGCCCTCTAGCCCTTTCCAGGACTTTTTTAGAGCCATTTTAGTGCCCAAAAGTTCGGGTCACCATTGACTTCAATGGGGTTCGGGGTCAAGTTTGGATCAAGTTGGGGGCCGAACTCGAACATCCAGGTGTCCGCTCAACTCTAGTTATGTACATTTGCAATCCATTTATGAACTTGTAGCAGCAGTACCCCAAAATCTTTTCCCAGCAGCTAAAGGCAAATTCTAATCCAGGAAAACAGAGAAGTAACAAGGAACCACTCCCAGGCAGAATTTCATTGTGTGCAGTGGCTGGCTGCCTGGCGTCTTCCTTTACTGCTATAAACCGACCACATCAGAAGCGTGCTGCCTTGGGAGAATAAAGTGTTGGAATGAAATTCTTATATGGCAGCCAATCATTTATTTTCCCTTTCCTGTTGGTAGCTTAGGCTAGGAGACGCTGATCAGTTGGTTAGGCGGGATTCATGTTCATAGACCCTTCATATACCAAGCTCATTATAATTTCTCCCTTGAGGTGCATCCAGGAACAAAAAAGACACCGCCGTCATCACATAGCTTCCCATATTGCCTAATAACCGCTGAATGGTTTGCTGTGCCCGGAGTGCTGCTTTAATTACCCGCTGTCAGCACTTTCCTGGGTGACATTGTGGGTGCCGAGTCTCACGCTACGGCGTGTTTGAGTCATCCTGTCACCAGCAAAGCCGATAATAAGAAAGCATTCCCCATCCCCGCACTATTCATCTGCTCATTAATGGGAGCGCTCTGTGTTGTCGTGTGCGCTCAGACACCCACAATCCTCCGCTCCTGTCAGACGCAGCGTGTGCGCAATCGGAGTGAGCGCTACCACTTCCTAATGAGATCTTTTAGCTTCATTAATTATTTCATCTCTAGAGGAGATGTACTAAATGTAATTATGCAGACATTATTATTCCTCAGACTGAACCCTTCAATGCCCAAAGTCGAATCTACTGCCAAATTTACGTCTTTTGGATGTGCACCCCCCTAATGCTGGAATTGGGCCTTTTTCTGATACCCTGAGAACCAATCAGAGAGGTCCTAGTTACAGGGCATTCTGGACCTTACCTGTGTTCCTGGCAATGACTGAAACTCATGCGTGGTCTTTCTGCAAACTGTACCCTCGTCCCAGTTCATTGTAGGAGTATTTGTACAGTGGAACAACCTTTAAAGTGGTTGTAAACCTCTGACATGGGAAAAAATGAACAAAGCATGTCCTCCTATAGTGTGTACTAGCCTCAATCCACTGTAAAGACAGTTGACTTTAATGCTGGCCTCCTCAGACACATACACTCACCTGTCTTCCGATTCCCAACCCTTTGGAGTGACACTAAATCCCTGTGTATCTGAATTGCCAGAGTGGTAGTTTACACAGGGCTGTAGACTTGCTGAGTGACCGCTTTGACTGGCCCAGCACTGTCACATGATCTTCCATGCCTAAAAGTACAGTCTTCCTCCACTGGTGCGGGGGAGATGGAAAGGAGTGTATGTCCTCTATATAGATCTTTATATCACTAGAGGGGTCACCAGCAGGAGGAAGGAGGTCCTGATTCCTCTATATAGATCTTTATATCACTAGAGGGGTCACCAGCGGGAAGAAGGGGGTCCTGATTCCTCTATATAGATCTTTACATCATTAGAGGGGTCACCAGAAGGAGGAAGGAGGTCCTGATTCCTCTATATAGACCTTTATATCACTAGAGGGATCACCAGCAGGAGGAAGGAGGTCCTGATTCCTCTATATAGATCTTTATATCACTAGAGGGGTCACCAGCAGGAAGAAGGTGGTCCTGATTCCTCTATATAGATCTTTACATCATTAGAGGGGTCACCAGAAGGAGGAAGGAGGTCCTGATTCCTCTATATAGACCTTTATATCACTAGAGGGGTCACCAGCTGGAGGAAGGAGGTCCTGATTCCTCTATATAGAATAGATCTTTATATCACTAGAGGGGTCACCAGCAGGAGGAAGGAGGTCCTGGTTCCTCTATATAGATCTTTATATCACTAGAGGGGTCACCGGCAGGAGGAAGGAGGTCCTGGTTCCTCTATATAGATCTTTATATCACTAGAGGGGTCACCGGCAGGAGGAAGGAGGTCCTGATTCCTCTATATAGATTTTTATATCACTAGAGGGGTCACCAGCAGGAGGAAGGCGGTCCTGGTTCCTCTATATAGATCTTTATATCACTAGAGGGATCCCCAGTAGGAGGAAGGGGGTCCTGATTCCTCTATATAGATCTTTATATCAGTAGAGGGATCCCCAGCAGGAGGAAGGAGGTCCTGATTCCTCTATATAGATCTTTATATCACTAGAGGGATCCCCAGCAGGAGGAAGGAGGTCCTGATTCCTCTATATAGATCTTTATATTACTAGAGGGGTCACCAGTAGGAGGAAGGGGGTCCTGATTCCTCTATATAGATCTTTATATCAGTAGAGGGATCCCCAGCAGGAGGAAGGGGGTCCTGATTCCTCTATATAGATCTTTATATCAGTAGAGGGATCCCCAGCAGGAGGAAGGAGGTCCTGATTTCTCTACATAGATCTTTATATCACTTGAGGGGTCACCAGCAGGAGGAAGGAGGTCCTGGTTCCTCTATATAGATCTTTATATCACTAGAGGGACCACCAGCAGGAGGAAGGAGGTCCTGATTCCTCTATATAGATCTTTATATCACTAGAGGGACCACCAGCAGGAGGAAGGAAGTCCTGATTCCTCTATATAGATCTTTATATCACTAGAGGGGTCACCAGCAGGAGGAAGGAGGTCCTGATTCCTCTATATAGATTTTTATATCACTAGAGGGGTCACCAGCAGGAGGAAGGAGGTCCTGATTCCTCTATATAGATCTTTATATCACTAGAGGGATCACCAGCAGGAGGAAGGAGGTCCTGATTCCTCTATATAGATCTTTATATCACTTGAGGGGTCACCAGCAGGAGGAAGGAGGTCCCGATTCCTCTATATAGATCTTTATATCACTAGAGGGATCACCAGCAAAGAAGGGAAAGGGGGGACATGATTGAAACCTGTAAATATATGAAGGGGTGAATACGGTTCTGGAGGCCAGTATTTTCAACATGAAGCCAAGATCAAGAACACAGGGACATTATTATTATTATAATACAGGATTTATACAGCGCTAACAGTTTGCGCATCGCTTTACAATATGAGGGCAGACAGTACAATTACAATACAAATCAATACAGGAGGAATCAGAGGGCCCTGCTCAGTGATCTTACAATCTAGAAGGACTTGACCTCAAACTAGCTGGAGTAATGTTCACAACTAATTTTGGAAAGTATTCTTTTAGCGAAAGAGTAGTTGATGCTTGAAATAGACTTTCTGCAGAGGTTTAAACATGCTTGGGACAAACCATGATCTCTACTGATGTAAAAACCCAAAAAGGGACAGACTTTGCCGTCGCTTTTTTAGGTTTCCTTGTTTCTACGTAATTGTGATCCCTACAGCTGCCAGACCTGGTGGATTTCTGCGGTTTTCTTTCAAGGAAGACCCAGCACCTTATTTGTTAAATCTCCCCCACAATGTTTTCGTCTGATTTTTGTTCTCGTCAAGCTTTTGCTCCATCCAAATGTCTTCTGGTTATGTTTTGCGGGGGGCTTTACCTGATAAACCAACATCTAATATCTCTCTGTATTTGCTTTCTCCAGAGAAAAGAACAGACAAGTCAGCCGTCTCAGGCGCCATCCGCTTGCAGATCAGTGTGGAAATAAAGGGAGAAGAGAAAGTGGCCCCGTACCACGTCCAGTACACGTGTCTCCACGAGGTAAGTGGCCATTGTTACGTCTGCTTGGAATGATCACAGTGGCCAGGATCTAGGGTGGCCGAAGCCCCGGGGGGGTTTCAGATTGCTGGTCTTAATAAAGGGGAACTAAACCCAGCCATTTGAGGATTTCCCAGAGCTGTTCATTTCAAGGCATGCTGCAAATGCGAACTGTCACAGCAGCTTGTGATCTCAGCTGATCAGTTATAACAGTTATGCCACTGTCAATCCGGTGGCATACCTGATGCAGAACCATGGCAACAGTAGATCAAATAGTAGCTGAAATGACAGCCTCTTTCGCTATAAAGGATAGAAAGGTTTCGTTTCCGCTTTATTTTACCCCATACTTATGTTGTTTTAGACAAATTAAAATCCAAAGATTCACATAAACGTTAAAGGAGAACTTCCTGCTTTAGAATGTCAATTACATGGCCTTACTCTACAGTTATAGGTGTATGCGTCTTCCAGATTCGAGACCCCCTCCCAATTGGATGGGTGTCAAAAATGATTCTGCTCGGCCAATGTTCCTCCGGACTCTTGATTGGGTAATAAAGGAGCAGCAGCACACTCTTGCAGTCATCCTTCTCCCCCCCCATTAGCATGTTCACAGTGACAGCACCATATAAAGCAGGCTTATTGGCTCAATGTCATCCCTAATCCTCTCATAGTGTGAGTGCTGTGGTGGTTACGGTTACAAAGACAGATTTGCATTCTTATACTAGCCTTTGCATTGACATTTAAGAGGTACTCCAGTCTTCTGCCTCACGTTTTTGAAAGCAAACAAACAAGGTACTTTCAATGCAATACTCTCCTAGTCATCAGTACTGCCCCCTGAAGACTCACTGCTATGATGTCCTGCACTAGTCCTCTTCTGGGTTGAATGACCCTCATCATAATCATCATCCAGCCCATCTCCTGTGGACCCAGGGCATCATGGATACACACAGCCTTGGCCTCTCATTACTCCTGGATTGCTTTAAAGGAAAGGAAATGCACAATACCCAAGCTCAACTACAGGTTCAGCTTCTAGTCGCTGAGGACATGTGATCTGGTACTGTGTGCTATGAGGAAGGCTGTCACAGCCGAAACACGTTAGCTTGTTACCAGTGTGTTTTAGTATGTTGCCAATAAAGATTTGGGTTTTATGGACTATACCAAGTTGCCGGCTTAATGTTACTGTAGATCTGATACTTTGGCACTGTGTGCTATGAGGAAGGCTGTCACAGCCAAAACACGTTAGCTTGTTACCAGTGTGCTTTAGTATGTTGCCAATAAAGATTTGGGTTTTATGGACTATACCAAGTTGCCGGCTTAATGTTACTGTAGATCTGATACTTTGGCACTGTGTGCTATGAGGAAGGCTATCACAGCCGAAACACGTTAGCTTGTTACCAGTGTGCTTTAGTATGTAGGCAATAAAGATTTGGGTTTTATGGACTATACCAAGGTGCCAGCTTGATGTAACTATAGATCTGATACTTTAATGGAAATATGAGGGCTGCCACAGCTAATCTTCTGAAAAGTCTGGTTGCCTGGCTTTCTCTGAATTCAATATTTTTGAGTCGCCGACTTGCAGCAAATAAGTCAGTGTAAAGTCCAAACTCCCGATCTACATTCATGTTTTGGGTTTGTGATCCAAAAAGTGCTGAAGACAATGGATTATCATGACTGCCAGGCAACCAACATTTTCAGTGAGTAATGGTGTATTTTCCATGCACAACCAGGCCAGCTCAGCTGTTAGATTACTGATGCCCAACTCTGTAGTCCTAGACACGCCCCCAACTCAACAGACCATACAGTGGGCGGAGCATGTTTCCTGAATCCTGCCCCTAGACCGCTGCCTGTATTGCATTCTGCAAGCAGACGGTTTGGCAAGAACCAATTAGCAGATATAGAAGCTAGTGGATTACCCAGGACTGCCAGGCAAAACTAGCATTTTTCAGAAGGAAAGTGAGATGGTTTATTTTCCTTGCACAGCCAGGCTAAGCTCTATGATTTAGATTTCTGATGCCCAGCTCTGAATTTATTACCCGTGAACCCTTTGTGGCAGGGGTCTGTCTGTGACCAATGTGTACAGAAGCCCCTGTGAGTCTGAAGAGTGTAGTCATGGACACGCCCCCAGATCTGATTACATCAGCAGACCTTGCAGTGGGTGGAGCATGTTTCCTGAATCCTGCCCCTAGACTGGTGGTGCCTTACATTCTGCAACCAGACAGCTTGTCAGGAACCTATTATCAAAAATAAAAGTCAGGAAAGTCTTCTTAATTAGCATTGAGATTCATTCAAGTAATTCAGTAGTCCAATACATTTGTATTGCTCAAGACTCATGTGACAGACCAAATGGCACCCTGCCTGGGTACCTCTGCCAAACGGTGCCTCCTGCCTTCCAAACCCTTCCAGTAGAGCGGTAGCTAATACCAGCCCTTTACCCCTCCAGCAGAGCAGTAGCTAATACCAGCCCTTTACCCCTCCAGCAGAGGGTAGTTAATACCAGCCCTTTACCCCTCCAGCAGAGCGGTAGTTAATACCAGCCCTTTACCCCTCCAGCAGAGCCGTAGCGAATACCAGCCCTTTACCCCTCCAGCAGAGTGATAGCTAATACCAACCCTTTACCCCTCCAGCAGAGCGGTAGTTAATACCAACCCTTTACCCCTCCAGCAGAGTGATAGCTAATACCAACCCTTTACCCCTCCAGCAGAGCGGTAGTTAATACCAGCCCTTTACCCCTCCAGCAGAGTGGTAGTTAATACCAACCCTTTACCCCTCCAGCAGAGTGATAGCTAATACCAACCCTTTACCCCTCCAGCAGAGCGGTAGTTAATACCAACCCTTTACCCCTCCAGCAGAGTGATAGCTAATACCAACCCTTTACCCCTCCAGCAGAGCGGTAGTTAATACCAACCCTTTACCCCTCCAGCAGAGCGGTAGCTAATACCAACCCTTTACCCCTCCAGCAGAGCGGTAGTTAATACCAGCCCTTTACCCCTCCAGCAGAGTGGTAGTTAATACCAGCTCTTTACCCCTCCAGCAGAGCGGTAGTTAATACCAGCCCTTTACCCTTCCAGCAGAGCGGTAGTTAATCATCATACACACACAAGATGTTGGGGTAAAACCTGGACAAGCCCTTATTAGTCAGGGAGTGCCCACCCCAGACTGTCCTGCAACAGTTCTCCAGCATTCAAGAAGACCCTGGGCTGTCCAAATCTCATTAACCAGCTTTCACATCCAGCTTCTCGCTGGGTTTCCAGTTGGCAGAGACCATTGTGGCTTGCTTGACTGATAAATCTGGTAATAACACGCCATCTTGCATTATATACAGTGAGGGGAAAAAAGTATTTGATCCCCCTGCTGATTTTGTATGTTTGCCCACTGACAAAAGAAATGATCAGTCTATAATTTTAATGGTCGGTTTATTTTACCAGTGAGAAACAGAAGAACAAAAATATCCAGAAAAACGCATTTCAAAAAAGTTATAAATTGATTTGCATTTTGATGAGTGAAATAAGTATTTGACACCTTTGCAAAACATGACTTAGTATTTGGTGGCAAAACCCTTGTTGGCAATCACAGAGGTCAGACATTTCTTGTAGTTGGCCACCAGGTTTGCACATCTCAGGAGGGATTTTCTCCCACTCCTCTTTGTAGATCCTCTCCAAGTCATTAAGGTTTAAAGGTGGACATTTGGTAACTCAAACCTTCAGCCCCCTCCACATATTTTCTATGGGATTAAGGTCTGGAGACTGGCTAGGCAACTCCAGGACCTTAATGTGCTTCTTCTTGAGCCATTCCTTTGTTGCCTTGGCTGTGTGTTTTGGGTCATTGTCATGCTGGAATACCCATCCATGACCCATTTTCAATGCCCTGGCTGGGGGAAGGAGGTTCTCGGCCAAGATTTGATGGTACATGGCCCCGTCCATTGTCCCTTTGATGCGGTGAAGTTTTCCTGTCCCCTTGGCAGAGAAATACACAAAGCACAATGTTTCCACCTCCATCTTTGATGGTGGGGATGGTGTTCTTGGGGTCATAGGCAGCATTCCTCCTCCAAACACGGTGAGTTGAGTTGATGCCAAAGAGCTTGATTTTCATCTCATCTGACCACAACACTTCACCCAGTTCTTTGAATCATTCAGACATTCATTAGCAAACTTCAGATGGGCTGTACTGTGCTTTCTTGAGCAGGGGGACCTTACGGGCACTGCAGGATTTCAGTCCGTCACGGTGTGGTGTTACCAATTGTTTTCTTGGTGACTATGGTCCCAGCTGCCTTGAGATCATTGACAAGATTCTCCTGTGTAGTTCTGGGCTGATTCTTCACCGTTCTCATGATCATTGAAACTCCACCAGGTGAGACCTTGCATGAAGCCCCAGACCAAGGGAGATTGACAGTTATTTTGTTTCTTCCATTTGCGAATAATCACACCAACTGTTGTCACCTTCTCACCAAGCTGATTGGTGATGGTCTTGTAGCCCATTCCAGCCTTGTGTAGGACTACAACCTTGTCCCCGACGTCCTTGGACAGCTCTTGGCCATGGTGGAGAGATATGAATCTGATTGCTTCCGTGGACAGGTATCTTTTACACAGGTAACAAGCTGAGCTTAGGAGCACTCCCTTTTGAGAGTGCTCTTAAGCTCAGCTTGTTACCTGTATAGAAGACACCTGGGAGCCAAAATACTTGCTGATTCATAGGGGATCAAATACTTATTTCACTCAATAAAATGCAAATCAATCTATAACCTTTTTGAATTGCGTTTTTCTGGATATTTTTGTTGTTATTCTGTCTCTCACTGTTAAAATAAACCCACATTAAAATTATAGACTGATCATTTCTTTGTCAGTGGGCAAACGTACAAAATCAGCAGGGGATCAAATAAATTTTTTCCCTCACTGTTACAGGACCTCTCTCTCTGAATGCTCGCAGCTCCCTCAAATGCCACTACTTTACTCATTAAGCATTTGTGAGCAAATTTCATTATATGAGGTCCTGCTCTTTCCTGTATAAAGAAATCTCAATGTCCAGTTCCACATCCGCAGCTCTCCGCTGGCCGAGCCGACTTCTCCCTGAGCCGGTATTCTGAGAATCTGGGAGCTATTATCTCAAGGGCTCCCCGTCCTTTGAGTAACAGTTCATAAATGACGGAGGACACAGAGGATAATTGATGTACAACTGATGGAGACGTGATCCTATACATTAGGGATTCATCATACATGCGGAGCAGCCTGCAGCGTTGTACGCACATTGAAGGTCAATCTGGTGTGGTATGTTACAGTACACACCGCACGGCTCAAGGTTAAAGACAACTCCGCTCCTTCTTTGTGTCTGAAATGCCGCATGCCATCATATCATTTTCAGAGACTCATACTTCTGGGTATTAAAGGAACATCTGGTGCCCTTAAACACTCAACTGGTCACTTGGACTGGTTTCTAAATGCTCTGAATATAATTGGCTATGAATATTGCAAAATTGATTATCCAGGAAATGTTCAATTGACTTATGGCTTTGGTGCCTTTGGCACTTGTTGTGGAGCCCCCAGGGCCCCTGCAGGTCTTAGTAGTCTCTGGTTGGTGCCTACGAAAGCCACTAAAAGAAAAATATTCTGTAGACTGGCCAACATTTTTTGGCGAGTTTTTATTTTTATGTGCTCTCTATCTCATTATGTTTCTTTTTTTTTATAAGAGATCTTACTGGGAGAAATATCAAATGGGGTACCAGTACATTTTTAAGTGGACTGTATGTGAAAGCATTTTCTATAATGGCCTTGGCCTCTAGAAATCTGTGACTGTATGTCCTGTGTCTCCAACAACTCCCATGCCATGTTGGCTATATAGTGGCCAATAGTGTGCCCATAGTCTCTGACCATCTCATGCAACATGTCTGCAGTCTCTGACCATCTCTTGCAGCATGCCTGCAGTCTGACCATCTCCTAAAGCATGCCTTCAGTCTGACCATCTCTTGTAGCATGCCTCCAGTCCTTGACCATCTCCTGCAGCATGCCTCCAGTCTGACCATCTCTTGTAGCATGCCTCCAGTCCTTGACCATCTCCTGCACCATGCCTCCAGTCTGACCATCTCCTGCAGCATGCCTCCAGTCCTTGACCATCTCTTGTAGCATGCCTCCAGTCCTTGACCATCTCTTGCAGCATGCCTTCAGTCCTTGACCATCTCCTGCAGTGTGCCTTCAGTCCCACCATCTCCTACAGCATGCCTCCAGTCCTTGACCATCTTCTGCAGCATGCCTTCAGTCTGACCATCTCCTACAGCATGCCTCCAGTCTGATCATCTCCTACAGCATGCCTCCAGTCTGACCATCTCCTACAGCATGCCTTCAGTCTGACCATCTCCTACAGCATGCCTCCAGTCTGATCATCTCCTACAGCATGCCTCCAGTCTGACCATCTACTGCACCATGCCTCCAGTCTGACCATCTCCTGCGGCATGCCTCCAGTCCTTGACCATCTCTTGTGGCATGCCTCCAGTCCTTGACCATCTCTTGTAGCATGCCTTCAGTCCTTGACCATCTCCTGCAGTATGCCTTCAGTCTGCCCATCTCCTACAGCATGCCTGGAAGCCGGCCGCTGTGTCCTTAACAACTGATGACTCATCAGCTGTCAGCGGGCTTCCCTGCTGACAGCTGAATGTAAACAGAATTGCCGGCAAATAAAAAGAAAAAAAAATGTGTGGCGCTTCCCAAAATCCATACCAAACCCTTATCCGAGCATGCAGGCCAGGGGCGTTTACACCCACCATGAACCATACCAGGCCACATGCCCCCCCCCCCCCAAAGAACCTTGGGGCAAGAGGCCCTTGGGGACAAGGGCCTCTTCCTCACAACCCTGGCCTGGGTATAGTGGGGTGTGGGTGGTTATCCCGGCTCCTATGTGAACGAGTAAGGGTTACATAATACTCCTACTCCTTTACAAAAAAAAAAAATAGGCAGTTTTTGACAAGTCCTTTAGGAAATAAAAAAAAAAATGTATGTCCCCTGAAGTAGATCCAGCATCAGTCACAATGAACCACTGTTGTCACCATCAGTTAAAGAGAAACTAAACCCTCTAAATTAACATTAACTATTTTTATTCCTTATGCTACTAGCATTAATGAATAGATAGGAAGGTGCATTATATTTGCTTTTAATTTTTTTTTTTTTAGTTACTTCCTGGTTTCTGGCCTAGGCCAAAATTATGACATAAATCCCAGGAGTTTTCACTGGCTTTTTTTTTTCTTTTATCTGGGGGAGGTGAGGAGGGGCTTTCTCAGCTAAGCACACCCTCCTGCCTGCATGTCT
The DNA here is from genome assembly GCA_018402905.1 of Glandirana rugosa. Lineage (NCBI taxonomy): Eukaryota > Metazoa > Chordata > Amphibia > Anura > Ranidae > Glandirana > Glandirana rugosa. Next base: position 473,061 of record BLSH010260803.1, read on the forward strand.
GAGCAAAGGGCAGCACTGAGATTCAACAAAGGAAAAAAAGACAAATGTTTGATACATGGTCGTCATTAAAATAACTAGAAATAGGCCATTTATCACATCTTTCTACTATAGTCCAGGCGTGAAAGTCGCTGTTTTGGGTGGACGTCAAATGATGTCCTCCCCGGAACGTGT
>BLSH010260803.1:484007-502787 GCA_018402905.1 Glandirana rugosa
GGTGGATGATGGCTCTCGGGGGTGGATGATGGTCCTTAGGGGTGGATGATGGTTCTCGGGGAAGATGATGGTCCTTAGGGGTGGATGATGGTTCTCGGGGGTGGATAATGATTTTCGGGGATGGTTGGTGGTTCTCGGGGGTGGATGATGGTTCTCAGGATGGTTGATGGTTCTCGGGGTGGATGATGGACAGTTGTGGTGACCATGGCAGACTGACACAAGCTGGTGACTCATAGTCCGGGCTACCTCGCCGTCCTTCGGGTTACGCTGTAAATATTGGGCACAATGGACGGCACATCTTCCTGATGCATCATAATGTAACATTGTATGGATGGGCCGTGCCTGTCATCCGCTGACATTTCCGCACACAAAGGTTCTTATTATCAATGATATACTCCGGAGGAGCTGATTAACCTCTGCTCAGTGCTGGGGACAATTAGAATGTCAGTGACATTTCCATATACGGCAAGGTGCCGCTTCTCTGAATAAACCATCCCCGGCTTTCACCTTTTTTCTGTCTAGACCAGATTTCAGACTTTCTATTGGACGGGAATTGTGGAGATTTTCTTGTACTTTTTGCCTATAGTTTTATCAGTAAAAATGATAAATGTGTAGAAAACGTGCCACTGGGAGTTCTACACAAAATTAAGTAACATAACAATCACCAGATAAGAGGGTCTAAGAGAAAAACTGGGCATTTTCTTTTTTTTAATAAATAATCCCGAACTACTTAAAAATAAAATAAAAAAGCAGCTTTGTCCGCAGTACTCACTATGGCGTGGTCCCTGTATTCCTTTCCACCACTAGATGTCATCAGTCTTCTAACGTGATGCTCCTCAAAGGGCAGGTCCGTGATGCCCTGTCCTCAGTCTCCCTGTTTTAGTGATAATAGGCGTCATTCAACTTAGAAGACTGAGGACATCTAGTGGTGGAAAGAAATAACACAGGGACCACACTTTAGTAAATATTGCCAATGGGATGCCCCTCAAGGGGCGGGTCCATTGCACCTGGTCGTCAGTCTTTTTGGTTAAAGGGGTTGTAAATTCTCAAGGTTTTTCACCTTAATGCATTCTATGCATTAAGGTGAAAAACCTCCTGTGATGCAGCAGCCCCCCAGAGCTCCCCTAATACCTGAACCCGGTTTTTCCAGTGCCGAGACGAGCACACCAACTCCAGCTGGTGTCTCGGGTCCTGATTAGAAAGATTGATAGCAGCGCAGCCATTAGGGGGCGGGGCCGAGTCCTGCTGTCTCTGTCAATGGGCGCAGCAACAGGTCTGGGCACTCGATGTGGGGAGGAGCCAGGAACGCCGCTGGGGGACCCCAGAAGAGGAGGATCCTGGCCACTCTGTGCAAAACCCTTACACAGAGGAGGTAAGTATTCCGTGTTTGTGATTTAAAAAAAAAAAAAAAATGAACCTTTACAAACCCTTTAAGTGATGCTGGGCGTCATTCAGCTTAGAAGACTGAGAACATCTAGCGGTGGAAAGGAATAACACGGGGACCACACTTTAGTAAATAATGCTAATGATTTGCCCCTCAAGGGGCGGGTCCATGACTCCCTGTCCTCAATCTTTCTGGTTAAGTGAAACTGGGCATCATTCAACTTAAGAGACTGAAGACATCTAGTGGTGGAAAGGAATAACACATCGGCCATGCTTTGGTAGGTAATGCCAGTGGCATGCTCCTCAGGGGATGGGTCTATGATGCCCTGTCCTTAGTCATTCTGGTTAAGTGATGCTGGGCATCATTCAGCTTAGAATACTGAAGACATCTAATGGTGGAAAGGAATAACACAGCAACCATGCTTTGGTAGGTAATGCCAGTGGTATGCTCCTCAGGGGATGGGTCCATGACACCCTGTCCTTAGTCATTCTGGTTAAGTGATGCTGGGCGTCATTCATCTTAGAAGACTGAAGACCTCTAATGGTGGAAAGGAATAACACAGTGACCATGCTTTGGTAGGTAATGCCAGTGGGATGCTCCTCAGGGGATGGGTCCATGACACCCTGTCCTTAGTCATTCTGGTTAAGTGATGCTGGGCGACATTCAGCTTAGAAGACTGAAGACATCTAATGGTGGAAAGGAATAACACAGTGACCATGCTTTGGTAAGTAATGCCAGTGGGATGCTCCTCAGGGGATGGGTCCATGACGCCCTGTCCTTAGTCATTTTGGTTAAGTGATGCTGGGCGTCATTCAGCTTAGGAGACTGAAGACATCTAGTGGTGGAAAGAAATAACATGATGCCTATGGTATGCCCCTCAAGGTTAAGTGATGCTGGGCGTCATTCAACTTAGAACAGTGTTCTCAACCTTTTTTCAGTTCAGGCATCTTTGAAAATTATTCTAAAATGTAAAAAAATAAACAAATAGCTTTCCAAAAATCCAGCAACATCCACACACATAGGACGCCCAATGTTAGGTGATTTCCAAAGCAAATACACCTTTGCATACTGGTAATGACTAGTATTCCAGTGTTTCTCTTCTCCCTCATTTTGTCTCCCTTACTCAGCTAATGTGACCACAGTGCTGACGGAGAGGGGCAAAGGCTGTTGTGCAGGTACCCTGATGTCCTCCTTATCAACCAATGACATCATTGGTTGTCAGGACGCAGGCAGTTGGAAGGCTGTAATGGTGCACATTGAAAACTGGTAGCTTTGTGTAACTAAAAGGTAGGCTCCATCCACCCGCTGTTTGTATACAAGTTTGGGCCAATTTTTAGGCATTTATCCAAGGCGCCCCTGATGAAACTTGAAGGCACCCTGGTTGAAACTGGCTGATTTAGGACTCAAGACATTTAGTGGTGGAAAGGAATAACACAGGGACAGTGCTGCAGTGAGTATTGCTAATTTCAATAATACCCAGAATCTCTTAACCTGGAAGACTGAGGACAGTGTCATCATGGACACGCCCTTGAGGGGCATCCTGTTAGTAATACTCACTGCGGAGCTGTCCCTGTGTCAATCCCTTTCCACCACTAGATGTCCTTAGTCTTCTAAGTTAAATGTCACCCAGCATCACTTAAAGTGATTGTTTTTTTGTTTTTTTTTTAAAAGCTAGCCTTGACAAACACATTATACTTACTTTCTCTTTGCAGTTGGATTTGTACAGAGCAGCCCCGTTCCTCGTCTTCTCGAGTCCCTCTTCTGCTCTCCTGGCCTCTCCCTCCTTCGAGTGCCCCTTCAGCCAGCAGCTCTCTATGGTGACACCCAAGCCGAGTCCGAGCTCCGTGTATCCATTCAGACACGGAGCCCCGACCTGGCCCCGCCCCCTCTCTCCCCTGATTGGCTGACACTTTGACAGACACGGGAGCCAATCAGGCGGCTGCTGTTTCTCAGCCAGTCAGGAGGAGTGTACTGGACGACTGAGGAGATCGTTGCCATAGCTGGAGAGAGAAGAAAAGTCCTAGGTGGGTGCTGGGGGGGGGGGTTGCTACACACAGAAGGTTTTTATCTTAATGCATAGAATGAATTAAGATAAAAAAAACCTTCTGCCTTTACAACCCCTTTAACCAGGAAGACTGAGGACAGAATGTCATGGATCCATCCTGTAACACTCCTCTTGTGAGTTACTTTCTACCACTAGATGTCCTCCGTCCAGTGGGGTATCATCCATGGGTGCAGGGTGTTCACTGAACACGGGCCCTGTGGGGTGGGGGGCCCACAGTGCTCTGACCAACACTGCACGTAAGGATGATCTGTCCCTGGTTGACATTGGGATTGGTTGGGATTATCGGTGCGGTGTGAGCTTGCACACGGGCCCACTAATTTCATGATACACCCCTGCCTCCGTCTTCTAAGTTGAACGACGCCCAGCATCAATTAACCTGGAAGACTGAGGACAGGGCGTCATGAACCTGCTCCTTGAGGGGCATTCCGTTAGCCCTGCTCTCAGCATCATAGAGTACTGGCCAGTGGCTGGAGAAGATCCAAAGGGGAAGAGGATCCTGTATCTCACGTGACCGCCATAAAGACCTCTGATAAAAAAACAGAAAACAAACCCCACACATGGGGCCGGAGCACTGTAGGTAGTAGCAGATTGAGGTTAGAATTGTGTTTCAAAGAAAATGCCATATTCTTGTACTCCTATATGAGAATGCTTTTGTCTTCCTCTGGATTTAGGGTTCTGAGGACACAAGGGAAGGGGGGTGGTTATTTACTAAAACTGTAGCATTTGTGCGCAGTAACCAGTCAGCTTCTAGCTTGGGCTTGGAAAGTTAAGCTTGAGTGAAAGCTAGAAGCCAATTGTTTGCAGGGCTGGTGCAAAGATTTTTGACACCCTAGGCGAAACCTCATTTTGCCGCCCCCTTGGCTCCACCCCCTTTTCCCTGCCCAGCCTGATCAGTGCCAATGAATTGCAGCCTCACCAGCGCCCATCAAATACAGATTCACCAGCGCCAATCTATATAGCTTCACCTGTGCCCATCAAATACAGCCTCAGTAAGGGCGGAGGGGGGGGGGTATTTGGAAGATCAGTCACTATTTCTATATACATTTGCAAATGGCATGTGATAATACAACCTCATTATCTCAGTCAGACAGTGTCAGTTTTTACATGAATCAAGGCAGAGTAGCCAGTGACAGATCAACAGTGGCCAGGCGCCCCTAGGCTGCAGTGCGCCCTAGGCGGCCGCCTACTCCGCCTAGTGGTAGAGCCGGCCCTGATTGGTTGCCATGCACAGTGTGTAACTCTCTTTGGTTGACCTGGATCATCCTATGTGAGTAGTAAAACGTCTAATATCCTTTCTTCTCTAGACACTTTGCCTGCCTGTCCTCGAAGTACATGTGTCCGGGAGTTCCAGCCGTCATGAGCACCTTACTGGCCAACATCAATGCCTACTACGCTCACACCACGGCCTCCACCAACGTGTCCGCCTCTGACCGCTTCTCGGCCTCCAACTTTGGGGTGAGTTCCAGCCCCCCGCGCTTTGCGTCCCCCCTCCATACAATGCGGTTTTCTGCTCGCCACTCTTTATTGAACTCATGCCTTTTCTCCTTACAGAAAGAACGCTTCGTGAAGCTCCTGGATCAGCTGCACAATTCTCTGCGCATCGATCTCTCCATGTACAGGGTGAGTTCAGAAATAGCAGCAAACACAAAGAGATGATTGCAGACTGCCAGCGCTCCTTCGCCGCTCCCTGTAATCCCACTGCGCGGCAAATGGCTGAATCCTCCCGGCTCCTCCGTGTAATTAACTATCTCCTGGAAGAAGATGTACAATCGGGGGCTCAGAGGATCCGCCAAGGGAGAACAGAACCTGTGATTAGTGTGCGATACAAACCGCTCCAGCTCTAACATTACTACAGGCACCGCTATTGATGACAGGGTGCCTGGAGGTAATTATAGAAATGGGAGTTACTTCAACCTAACTATAACCTGTCATATCGCTCCATTACACTTCCTGAAAGGGAGAAAATAGGTTTCCAGATTAAAGAGACTTATCAGAGGCTTCAAGATCAACTTGTCAGTCACTTTAAACTTTTTTTTTTTTTAAAGTGCTAACACCACAAAATCCCTTCGTTGGCTGGAAAAGTCCTGTCTGTGTACCTCTCTGAAACTAGTTTCACCTTCAGGGTTAAGCCTTGCAACTTTAAATATTTCTGTCCAGTCAAAGGCCTTTGCTGGCTGCTGAGGTGGTCTCCTTGGACAGTATAGCTTAGCCATGAGGTCTTTGAGATCAAGCCCCAGCTACAAAGTGACTCCCCAAGAAAGAACCCACCATGTTCAACTTGGATGGATCTGATATCAGTGTGCAGGTGGCAGCTGGGGCTCCTGTATACCCTCCAAATAGACTGTATGTAAAAGCCGGCACTTGTTCATGGGCTGTACAATCCTCTATATTAAGTCACAGGTACTGCTTGGACCTTGAAGAAGGGGAGATACCCCGAAAGCTTGTCCTGAGAAATTTTATGTTAGTGCAAATAAAAAAAAGGTATCACGGACAGTACTCAATTTTCTCAAGTCACCGGGTGAAATCCAAAGATAACAGTGTCAAGGCATTTCAGCCAAGGAAGGCTTTAGTCATCTAAGACTAAGCCCTTCCTTGGCTGAAACGGGTTAACACGGTTTTATCTGTGAACTTTACCCTGTTTTTTTTTAAAGTGTTCCTAAACCCAGGAGCCTGCATTCACTATATCTCTACTCCCCAGGAAGCTGCAGTCACTATATCTGGTCTCCCCAGGACCCTGCAGTCACTATATCTGGTCTCCCCAGGACCCTGCAGTCACTATATCTGGTCTCCCCAGGACCCTGCGGTCACTATATCTGGTCTCCCACAGTACACAGAACATGGAAATGCAATTATGTTTGTAAATATAAAATGCTAAATACCTTTTCTCATCAGCAGTATATAGCAGTCTTGTGACTTCTATCAGTGTCTGGTTAAAGCTTGTAGCAGGAGCTTTCATTCTCCTCTGATTGCCCTGTGAGGCTGCAGGACCCCTGACCCTCTGCCTGGACAGTGCTTCCCACACAATACACACCAAACTGAGCATGTGCAGTATGCCCGCAAGGTTCTGTAATTTCAGCAGATGGATACTGTTGTGGGTTTAATAACACTTTGACCACTTAAGGACCGCCCCGCGTACATGTACTGCAGGACGGCCCTCAAGCGCAAAATCGCGTACCTGTAAGTGATTTCTGTTGGTAGCGCGCCCCGCCGGACCCACGTTTTCGCTGTGATTGAACAAGCAGATCGGTGGCCTGCCTATGTAAACAAGGCAAACTGCTGTTTTGTCAGGGAAGAAGAGAGCGCTCTTGATTAGCAGGAACACAGATCTCTGTCTTCCTCCAGCTAAGCCATCCCCCACACAGTTAGAAATCACACCCTTTGATCGCCCCTGATGTTAAAGCGGAGTTCCACCCATGTAAAAGTCAGCAGCTACAAAAAGTGTAGCTGCTGACTTTTAACACTCACCTGTCCCTTGCTCCAGCGATGCGGTCGTCCGAGAGCTCACTCTTCGCCCCCTCCCCTCGGCGGTGTTGGCATCACAAGCGTGGGCACCCAGCTTTGGCTTCAAAGCCGTGCGCACACTGTGCATGCGCGAGTCGCTCTGCATCTTGTGAGTGGCCGACTTATCTTCCGTGACCTGTGACGTGTCTCATAAAAGTGCCGAGAGGGAGGGGGGGGGGGGAGAGGTGAACTTCTGTCCTGGAGCCACGGCACCAGGGGAGGAAGTGGACCTGGGACCCTGTGAAAGCAGGGTCCCTGATCACCCCCCCAAAAAATGACATGCCAATTGTTTCATGTCGGGGGGGGTCACCTTCCCTTAAAGCAGAAGTTCCACTTTTGGGTGAAGCTCCGCTATAACCCCTACCCTGCCAGTGTCAGTGCATTTTTCTAGCACTGATCACTGTATTGGTGTCACTGGTCCCCAAAAAGTGTCAGATTTGTCCACCGTAATGTCGCAGTCCCACTAAAAATCGCTGATTGCCGACATTACTAGTAAAAAATATTTTAAAAAATGAAAAGTCCCTAAATCTATCCCATAGTTTGTAGACGCTATAACTTTTGCACAAACCAATCAATATCCGCTTGTTTTTTTATTTTTTTTATTTTTACCAAAAACATAGCAGAATACATATTGCCCTAAACTGATGAAGAAATTAGATTTTTCACTTTTTTTTATTGCATGTATTCTAGCAGAAAGTAAAAAATATTGGGGTTTTTTTTTTTTTTTTTTCGAAATAGTTTTTTTTTTTTACTTTATAGCGCAAAAAATAAAAACCGCAGAGGTGATCAATTACCACCAAAGGAAAGCTCTATTTGTGGGGGGGAAAAAGGGACATCAATTTTATTTGGGTACAACGTGGCGCGACTGCGCAATTGTCAGTTAAAGTAATACAGTGCCGTATTGCAAAAAATGGCCTGGTCATGAAGGGGGTAAAACCTTCCAGGGCTGAAGTGGTTAATAAAGAGGATTGTACAGCCCATGGATGAGTGTCTGCTACAAAGTGAGACTAGTCTCAAAGAGGGGCACAGTGGCGTGTTTTGCGATTGCTAAAAGTGGTTATGGTGTCGGCTGTTAGGGAGAAACTAAATCGGCTGCATACATTCCAGGTATATCAAATCAGTGTACAAAATCCTACAGTGTTTCCTTTAGGAAACAGGAACAGCATAAAAAGAAAAGCCTGTCTCCTGCCAGCATGCAGAGAAGAAACGTTGCTCTGTGTGTGAAAGCAGTGGTCTCTTTGCAGAGGTAAAACACATCAGATGCTAAGTCAGACCTGGAGAGCCCTTGCTCCAGGCTAAGCAGGGTGGCGTGTTGGACTTTTGCCAAGAGGCCACTGCTTCCAAAAAAGCAAAGCCCCTTCTCTATAGCTTGCTGGCAGCAGGCAGACTGTTCTACTTAGACTGTGGCTGCTTTCTCTCTGTGAAAGCAGTGGTCTCTCTACAGAGGTGTGATACACACAAAGTGAGAATACAGACACCGCACACAAAACTTTAAAGTGAATTTCCTTCCCAACACTAACTATTCTTAAATGAGTTGTAAAGGCAGAAGGAGCATTCTATGCATTAAGATAAAAAGCCTTCTGTATGCAGCAGTCCCCCTCATACTTACCTGAGCCCCATCTCTATCCAGCGATGTCCACGAGTTCCTCGGCGGTCCGGGACTCACTCTCCTGATTGACCGAGACACAGCAGCGGTGCCATTGGCTCCCGTGGCTGTCAATCAAATTCAGTTAACTAATCAGGGGAGAGAGAGGGTGGGGCCGGAATACAGCTCCATGTCTGAATGGACACACGGAGCTGTTACTCGGTTCGGGTGCCCCCACAGCAAACACCCAAGAGGGAGGGGCCAGGAGCAGCGACGAGAGACCCGAGAAAAGGAGGATCGGGGCTGCTCTGTGCAAATCCACTGCAACAGAGGAGGCAAGTACAACATGTTTGTTATTTTTTAAAAAAAGAGACGTTACAATCACTTTAAAAATGTCTCCTATCTATCTGGCCTATACAGTAAAAATTGATATACTTATCTTTCTTCAATCCGCTCCGGTCTGATCACATGATCCCGCCACTCCGTCTCCCCTGTCAGCGAGCTGCAGCTGCAGGGGAGAGGAGGGAGCGCCAACAGTGGCTGGGCCATGGGACCTATGTGTGACGTCGCCACCTGCTGAATTCACAGCCCCCCTGCAGATTAGGAGCTCTAGCTCTGACTCAGCTGGAGAGTGTCAGACCTTTACAAAGAGACGACTGCTTCCACATAAGCAAAGGTGCTTCTCTGCAGCATGCTGGCAGTGGACAGGCTTTTCGACTTAGTGTGACTGCTTTCTTTGGGGGAAGCAGTGGTCTCTCTGCAGAGGTCTGGTACTCACATTGCTGAGTCCAAGCTTTCCATTTAGCAGAGCGTATGAGCCTTGCTATCAGCAGGACTGCCTACTCTTGCTGCTAGGAGAACCCCAGGCAATGCTTCCCCATGGGGAAAGTCTCTTAAAGACGCCTTTCTAAAGTTTTTTGGAAAGACCGCAAACTGGTGAAAATAAGAGATCCCTATGGGTGTGAGTACAAGCACTCCCTTTCGCCCCCTAGAGGTAACCTAAATGGGCCACTGATTCAGGGACAGAGGGTGGAGGAGTGTTCGTACCTGGTGTCTGTACCAATCTCATACAACAATGATCCTTTGATCCTCCTTATCACATCTCGCCCGTGTCCCATCCTGCCCCCCAGAGCCGTCCTTCACTGAGAACAAGGCCACAGGGGAGCCTGACGATGCCGAGTGATGTGAAGCTTTATTCATAATAAATGAGCCATCATGAAAGGGAATTTGCCTGTTTGATTCTTGCCTTATGTTGCAGACAACGGCTCGCTTTGTTGCTTTCCCACCCCATGTGCATGGCGGCTCACCTTCCCCAATGGGGACAGCAAGAAAAGTAAAAACCGTAGACACAGCACACAAAATCATGAACCTCACCCTTAAAGAGCCCCTCTCACCAGATCATTCATTAAAAAACAACAATCTTCCCATATGATAAGGGGTGGAGGAGCTGGGCCAGCAAGATAGTAATTAGACTCTCCCAGAAAAAGTGAGGGCAAGGAGGGAAGGGGGTTTGCTAGGAAACTGACTCTTCTTGGAGAAGTTACATTTCCTAGCAGGTTCAAAGGTACATTGGAAGTTGAGCTTTTTAGGCCTCATGCACACTGAGGCTGATAAACGGACGTTCGGGGGCATTTGGACGTTTTTTTTTCCAGCTGCCCCTGAACTCATTTAATGTTATCTTATCAGTACATTTACACAGGGTTGTTTAAGGTCGTTTCCAGGTAGTTGAGTTTAGAGGCTTTTTTGGAATGCAAAAAAATGGGTTCAGACGCCAGTTCAGAGGCATTTGAAACGCCAAACGGGGTAGGAAATTAATTTTCCGAAAGGGCCATGTGAGAAACTGGGACTGTTGTGGAGGGTCAATACAATATTTATATATTCTCTCCACTGTTCACGGCGTGTGATCTCACTTCCATATTATGGTGGAAGTTCGAAGGCTGGCTAGTGGGGGCATAGGCTGTGCCCCTTACCGGTGAAGTGGAGAGTGGGACCTGGCAATACCTCCCCATGCCCTCATCTGCATCATATCCTTGTTGACCACCTCCCATAGTCCGCTCCAGTCAGGGGAGGGCTGGCCCAGGGGGTAGGGTGGCAATTGCCCCCCAGGCCACCCTAACTTACATTTAAAATGGCCAATGGCTGCTGCCCGCTCACACTTTTTTTTTTTCTTGTGGAGGAAGGAAAGAGGGCCCAGGGGCACAGCCACCAACTAACTGCAGGCAAAGGGGGGGCACCCAGGGCCGGCCCTACCATGGATCCTGCTAGGCCCATTGGGTGGGTATGGATGGTGAGCTAATTCGGTGGTTCAATGGGCCACTTGACTGGACTTGCCCCCCAGGTCTATGGCTGCCAGCCCTCCCCTGGCTCCAGTCACCCGATGGGTGGAGATGCCACTCCTACACTTCCGATGGTGCTTAATGACGGCATCTTGACTACCAGTGAGCCAAAAACTGCAGAAGCACAGCTGCTGCCATCTTGGCTACCGGTGGGCCAGCAACTACAGAAGCACAGCTGCTGCCATCTTGGCTACCAGTGGGCCAGCAACTACAGAAGCACAGCTGCTGCCATCTTGGCTACTGGTGGGCCAGCAACTACAGAAGCACAGCTGCTGCCATCGTGGCTACTGGTGGGCCATCAACTGTAGAAGCACAGCTGCCGCCATCTTGTTGACTGACCTACCTGGATCCAGGAATTTCTGCACAGGGATAGCCAAAAGGACAGATATGGCTGGGGGCCATAAAATGGCCAGGTCTGTTTTAGAAGGCCTGCCTGTGTCTTGGCTTTCTGACATCAGTCTCGTTAGTCGCTGTGATCATTTCTTCTGCTCCAGTGGTTCAGCCACACATGCCCCATCATGGGCCAGTAACTGCTGAAGCACAGCTGTCTCCATCTTGTCTACCGGTCGGCCAACAACTGCAGAAGCACAGCGGCCGCCATCTTGGCTACTGATCGGTCAACAACTGCAGAAGCACAGCTGCCCCCATCTTGGCTACTGGTGGGCCAACAATTGCAGAAGCACACCTGCCGCCATCTTGGCTACTGGTGGGCCAACAGCTGCAGAAGTACAGCTGCCGCCATTTTGGCTACTGGTAGGCCAACAACTGCAGAAGCACAGCTGCCGCCATCTTAACTACTGGTAGGCCAACAACTGCAGAAGCACAGCTGCCATATTCTTGGCTACCGGTGGTCCAACAACTTCAGAAGCACAGCTGCCGCCATCTTGACTGGCCAACCTGGAACCAGGAATTTCTGCACAGGGACAGCCAAAGGGACAGATATGGCCTGGAGGCTATAAAATGGCCAGGTCTGTTTTAGAAGGCCAGCTGTGCCTTGTCTTTCTGTCATCAGTCTTGTTAGCTGCTGTGATAATCTCTTCTGCTCCAGTGGTTGAGGCACACATGCCCCGTCTCATTCTGCAAGAGAACACAGACAGAAAAGCAGGAGTCTTGCAGTCATTGACTTCTTGCATGGCCTCTGCCCCTGTGAGACACCCCCAAAGCACCCTTTCTTCCCCCTATGCCTGCAGCTGCGGGATTGGTACACCACGCTGGATGGATCTTGGAGCTCTGGCTCAACCGTTCTCCAACCAATCTGTCTTTCTGTTCAATAATGAAACATTTACCATCTGTTCTGTACAGACTTCCAAAGGAGTTGGCCTGAAATGTTTATCAACAGTTATGCGCATTGACAAGTAACTAAAGACAAAATAAAAAGAAATCCATTTGTTGTTTACACTGAATCACAGCTCTACTTCCTCTTACAGGGAACAGCGCAATGGTTTTATATATTTACATGATTTATTTTGATCAGTACCAAAAATACAGGGTGGGCCATTTATATGGATACACCTTAATAAAATGGGAATGGTTGGTGATATTAACTTCCTGTTTGTGGCACATTAGTATATGTGAGGGGGGAAACTTTTCAAGATGGGTGGTGACCATGGCGGCCATTTTGAAGTCGGCCATTTTGAATCCAACTTGTTTTTTTTCAATAGGAAGAGGGTCATGTGACACATCAAACCTATTGGGAATTTCACAAGAAAAACAATGGTGTGCTTGGTTTTAACGTAACTTTATTCTTTCATGAGTTATTACAAGTTTCTGACCACTTATAAAATGTGTTCAATGTGCTGCCCATTTTGTTGGATTGTCAATGCAACCCTCTTCTCCCACTCTTCACACACTGATAGCAACACCGCAGGAGAAATGCTAGCACAGCCTTCCAGTGTCCGTAGTTTCAGGTGCTGCACATCTCGTATCTTCACAGCATAGACAATTGCCTTCAGATGACCCCAAAGATAAAAGTCTAAGGGGGTCAGATCAGGAGACCTTGGGGGCCATTCAACTGGCCCACGACGACCAATCCACTTTCGAGGAAACTGTTCATCTAGGAATGCTCGGACCTGACACCCATAATGTGGTGGTGCACCATCTTGCTGGAACTATGATGTTGGTGATAGGAAATTGCTGGCCATCAAGTCGGCTTTGGAGGAATGGCGGTACCTCCTGGAAGGAGCAGCTCACCCGGTATTGGTTTTTACTGACCATAAAAACCATAAAAAAACCATATGCTGTGAAGATACGAGATGTGCAGCACCTGAAACTACGGATACTGGAAGCCTGTGCTAGCATTTCTCCTGCGGTGTTGCTATCAGTGTGTGAAGAGTGGGAGAAGAGGGTTGCATTGACAATCCAACACAATGGGCAGCACATTGAACACATTTTATAAGTGGTCAGAAACTTGTAAATAACTCATGAAAGAATAAAGTTACATTAAAACCAAGCACACAATTGTTTTTCTTGTGAAATTCCCAATAAGTTTGATGTGTCACATGACCCTCTTCCTATTGAAAAAACAAAAGTTGGATTCAAAATGGCCGACTTCAAAATGGCCGCTATGGTCACCACCCATCTTGAAAAGTTTCCCCCCTCACATATACTAATCTGCCACAAACAGGAAGTTAATATCACCAACCATTCCCATTTTATTAAGGTGTATCCAATAAATGGCCCACTCTGTATAGTTGCAAAATAAAGCATGTTGTTATTTTTTTCTATGCAGCCTCTAGATGGTGCTCTTCTTGGTCCTCTTCCACTCTTTCTAGGCTCTTCTTAGCTCCACTGGTGGGGGAAAGAAGCCAGTTGCTTACATATTTCAATAGCTCAAGCTGACTTTACACAAACAACCCCTTTTTTTAAGAGTACTTTTTGTAATGTTTCAGAATATCTTCAAGGAATTGCTGGCACCCTGCTGTAACATAGTACTTTTACAGAGCCTGATGTTTGCCCAGTGCGATACTGGGAGCCCCCAAAAATTGCAACTTGTATAGGTCTAGGCAGCAACACCCCAAATTAGATGTGTAGTATCGCTTTCTTGCAATTGCAGGGTTTTTTTAGGGTCTCCTGTGACACACTGGCAAGTTGTGCAGGCTCAGTAGCCATGCAATTTAGCACCGGGGGGTCTGCTTAGTACTGGGACAAGGTCATCCGGCACCCAGGACAAGGAGCCAGAATTGAGCCACCCCCACTGTTAATACATGCTGTAGAATAGGTGTATCACACTGCATCCATTTTTAGTCCCCTTCCTCATCTGCCCCATGGGGCAGCTGTCCCTCCTGCCCACCCCTTTCCCTGGCCCTGGGTCTGCTACATGACGTCATGCACATGATGTTTTCACAGGAGCTTCTCTAGACATCCCTACATACAAGCTGTGGTTTCTGGTTGCAGGTAAAAAAAGGCAATATGAGCTACTGTTTGTTGGGGGTACCCTTGTCTTAGGTCAGATAGACTGATAGCCCTGCCCGGGTTGGTCCTCGTCTCAGCGAGCTCGGAGATCAATTCGTTTGAACAGACACAGACATGCAGTGGTGTTGCTCAGAATGATGTGATTAGTGCTTTATTCTCTCAGTTTATATAGTTATTTTCTGCTACTCAGAAATACATAACAAGATGGAACAGTTCTCATAACAAATGCAATGAAAAACATAACATCACTTTTCTATAACAGAAATAATAGTCAAAATATGTGACGAGAATGGAACTTGCCTAGCAGATGCATAAGCGTCATTTCAGGGAAATTACATGTTTTGCTCAAACTTGTTTAGCTGATGGGATATGTGTGTGAGAACACAACTTTTAACTAGTTTGAAATGACTGCTGTAAATCAAAATGAAGTAATATGTTCTACTTATTCACTCTTAGTAGTTGAATTAAAGCACTTACATGTTTCAGTCACTGGGGGAGGGCAGGTACGCAAATTGGCTCTGTAGGAGAAGGCAGGCATACGTCATAGAGGAAGTACAGTAAGCTCAGATGGTGTCACCATCATGGGGGACACTGACAGAAGCAGGAATGGGTTATGCAGATAAAAGAATGCCTTTTATAAGTAGGGTGGTATATTTGTGAATGTCTCATCTCTGCATAAAATTCCCCATGTACACGCACTGTGCTGGCTGCAATAGAATGCCACATTGCTGCAAGTGAAAACTCAGTTTGCTAAATCTTCAGCATAGCAAAGTGTGAAACTGCAGAGACACAGCCCCGGGGACATCTGTACTTCTCCCAAGAAGAGTCCTCTGCCGGGTTTGGTTCCGTATTTGGGTTATGTAAATGTTTGCTGAAGTTTGTTACTTTCCTAAAAGTGGAAAAATGTTTCTAGTAGCAATGGCCAAACGAATAATATATTCTTAATGCACAGGGAGTCTTTTCAAAGGGGACCTGTACTCGGCTGTTGCCAGCAATGCGAACATTGATAAATAATAGAAGAGCTGAAATAAATTTCCTGAGGGAAACGATACCCTAGAACAGCATTTCTAAAACGTTTTATTCCAGATAAACCCACAAAATCATTCTTAGGTCTCTGCCTTGGCCCTTGCAGGCACTGGTTACTCAACTAATCCTCAAGGAACCTTTAGCAACCTCTAGCAGAGGTCTCCAAACTGCAGCCCAAATGTCAGATTTGACCCTTTGCTTGCCCTTATCTTGCCCTTGGGGCACTGTTCCACCAACTGACACCAATGAAGGAACACCATTCCCCCTGCTGACGCCGTCAATGGAGCTCCGTTCTTCCATTCGATACCAACAATGGGACGCTATTTCTCCCACAAAAAAAACAGTGATTGGGCACTGATGCTGTGGCATTTTCTACTCCCACTGGCCACAGTCCAGCCCCCCTAAAACCTGAAGGCCTGCAAACTGACCCTTTGGTTAGAAAGTTTGGAGACCCCTACTCTATAGGAATCCAAGGTGGGGTTTCACAGAACCCTGAATGAAAATGACCACTGTAGATGCTCTATCCACTGCTACTTACATGTGTGTAGGCCAGCCTTTCCCAACCTTTTCAAGAACCCTTGAAATAACGTTGCGGTCTCCGGGAACCCTTTCTAAAGTTACTATATCTACATCTCGTGACAGTGTGATGGTCAGTGGAAAGAATGCTCCTTACACTTGTAGTTATTGGGAAGATTTCCAGCCTTACAGATACCGTAGTTAGATTGATGGTGTCAGAGGGAACTTACCTGAGAAGCAGAAATTGCTCAAGGAACCCCTAGCAACCTCTAGAGGAACCCTACCAAGGTTTCTCAACCATGGTTCCTCCAGAGGTTGCTAGGGATTCCTTGAGCAATTTCTGCCTTTCAGCTAAGTTCCCACTGACATCACTGACCTTTTTTGCTATCTGTAAGGGGGTAGTTCTTACCATTGACCACAAATGTAAGAAGCATTCCTAGTACCACTGGGAGGCCCGAGCAACCATTTCTCTTGGCAATATATCTCGGCTCTTCCTTTACTCTTTTTCTAACCCTCCAAGTCTGTTTATTTAACATTTATAGGCCCATTTAATGTCAGTTGTCCTCTATGATTATTTATTGGAGAGGATAACCGGTCAGGTTACGGTGAGATGGACCAAAAGGGACCAAAAAGGTCCTTTATTTAAAATACATATGGGACAATCCAGAGCCACCGTTGTATAGCACAAATCACCACTTTGAATGAATATAGCTGTCTTCTAAAGTGTCTATTTAAAATAAATTAAAATTTTGAATATATTTGAATTTCGAACAAATTCTAATGTTGAATTTCGAATCAATTTGAAAATAACAAATATTTGAAACAAATCATTTTAACATAACGAATATGACTAAACTAAATTAACTTAACGAACGAATCAGAAACAAAAATGTTTCCATTGTGCACATCTCTTATCTTTCCCATTAAATTTAATGAATATGTTGTGCTGACAGCTTGGATATTGAGGCTCGTTATTTATTGTTTTGCAGAACAATTTTCCCGCCAGTAGCCCCGACAGACTACAGGATCTGAAGTCCACTGTGGATTTATTGACCAGCATCACGTTCTTCCGAATGAAGGTAAGACATGCCGTATTCAGAGCGCTGTTACACCATTGGGTGTTAGGAGTAAATGTACTAAGTTATAGCAGCCCTCAAATTTTCCACTCGCCTAAATGGTTTCTGGCGAGCATGGGCTGCCTCTGAGTGGGGGGGGGGGCAAGCACCACCGGGGGAAGAGAGAGGAGAGGAAGAGGCATGCTGGCCAGATCACAGAGCAGAGATTGCCCGCCGTAACAGCTTACTTTGAATCGCTGTCCGCTCACAGTCAAACACAGCCCCGCCTCCTGACCCGGCGCCTGTGACAGACAGAACACATCCCAGCATTGGACCAGCGTTATGTCTGTCACAGGCGCCGGGTCAGGAGGTGGGGCTGTGTATGACTGTGAGTGGACAGCAATTCAAATGTAAGCTGTTACGGCGGGCAATCCCCGCTCTGTGATGATACAGCCGCCCTCTCTCTAACTCTGAACAGGTCACGTTGCAATGATGGGCACAGATCATGCTGCAATGATGGACACCGGTAAGGTTGCATTGGTGGGCACTGTTCATGCTGCAATGATGGGCACAGGTAAGGTTGCATTGGTGGGCACTGGTCAAGCTGCAATGATGGGCACAGGTGAGGCTACATTGGTGGGCACAGACAAGGCTGCAATGATGGGCAGAGGTCACACTGCAATGATCGGCACAAGTGAGGCTGCATTGGTGGGTACAGGTCATGCTGCATTGATGGGCACAGGTGAAGCTGCATTGGTGGGCACAGGTCACACTACATTGGTGGGCACAGGTTATGCTACATTGGTGGGCACAGGTCATGCTACATTGGTGGGCACAGGTCATGCTACATTGGTGGGCACAGGTCATGCTGCATTGGTGGGCACAGGATACGCTGCATAGATGTGCACAGAGTCTGCATTGATGGACACTGGTGAGTCTGCATTGATGGACACTGGTGAGTCTGCATTGATGGACACTGGTGAGTCTGCATTGATGGACACTGGTGAGTCTGCATTGATGGGCACTGGTGAGTCTGCATTGATGGGCACTGGTGAGTCTGCATTGATGGGCACTGGTGAGTCTGCATTGATGGGCACTGGTGAGTCTGCATTGATGGGCACTGGTGAGGCGGCATTGATGGGCACTGGTGAGGCGGCACTGGTGAGGCTGCATTGATGGGCACTGGTGAGGCTGCATTGATGGGCACTGGTGAGGCTGCATTGATGGGCACTGGTGAGGCTGCATTAATGGGCACTGGCGAGGCTGCATTGATGGGCACTGGCGAGGCTGCATTGATGGGCACAGGCGAGGCTGCATTGATGGGCACAGGCGAGGCTGCATTGATGGGCACAGGCGAGGCTGCAATGATGGGCACAGACGAGGCTGCAATGATGGGCACAGGTCACGCTGCAATGATCGGCACAGGTGAAGCTGCATTGAGGGGCACAGGTGAGGCTGCATAGATGTGCACAGGTCAGACTGCATTGATGGGCATAGGTGAGGCTGCATATTGATGGGCATAGGTGAGGCTGCATTGATGGACACTGGTGAGTCTGCATTGATGGACACTGGTGAGTCTGCATTGATGGACACTGGTGAGTCTGCATTGATGGACACTGGTGAGTCTGCATTGATGGACACTGGTGAGTCTGCATTGATGGACACTGGTGAGTCTGCATTGATGGACACACTGGTGAGTCTGCATTGATGGACACTGGTGAGTCTGCATTGAGGCTACATTGATGGGCACTGGTGGGGCTACATTGATGGGCACTGGTGAGGCTGCATTGGTGGGCACAGCCGAGGCTGCAATAATGGGCACAGGTCACGCTGCAATGGTGGGCACAGGTGAGGCTGTAATTATGGGCATTGGTCACGCTGCATTGATGGGCACAGGTGAG
>BLSH010260803.1:509239-528292 GCA_018402905.1 Glandirana rugosa
ATCCCCCCCCCCCCCCATAGCCATTGTATCCCGTCCATAGCCATTGTATCCCATCCATAGCCATTGTATCCCGTCTATAGCCATTCTATCCCCTCCATAGCCATTGTATCCCTTCCATAGCATCCCCTCCATAGCCATTGTATCCCCTCTATAGCAATTTTATCCCCTCCCTGCCCAAAGCAATGTGTTCCCTTTAAAGAAGCTTCAGTATCACGAATTCACATTTTAATACATTTTCCTGACAATTTATGCTTTTTACTTTTTCTGTACTTTTCATGATTTCAGTAAGTATGGTTTAGTTTTGTATCATTGGTGGTCAACCTGAAAATTATAGTGCCTCAGTGCGTCCCTGACACTTCTAGAGAGCTGCATGATAGCGGCACTTTTTTATGTGTTGAGATGAATACCTTGAAATTAGTCCACCCATTCAACTGACCGAGCTATGACACACCTCCACCTCCAAACATGTTGGTCCTGCTGCATTTTTTTCAGTGTAGAGCATGGGACGCTGAGGAGAAAGTGGGAGTGAAATAGGCCCCACTATTGGTGTCAGTGACCGTAATAATAACCTCTAGCACTGGTGTGTGTGTGGACGCTATAATAACCCCCAGCATTGTTGTCAGTGGATACAATAATAACCCCCAGCATTGCTGTCAGTTGACACAATAATAACCCCCAGCATTTCTGTCAGTTGACACAATAATAACCCCCAGCATTGCTGTCAGTTGACACAATAATAACCCCCAACATTGCTGTCAGTGGACACAATAATAACCCCCAGCATTGCTGTCAGTGGACACAATAATAACCCCCAGCATTGCTGTCAGTGGACACAATAAATAACCCCCAGCATTGCTGTCAGCGGACACAATAAAAAAAACTAGCATTGGTGTCAGTGGAAGCAATAATACCCTTCAACTTTGGTGTCAGCGGACATAATAATAGCCCACAGCATTGGTGTCAGTGGTCGCAATAAAAACCCCCATCATTGGTGCCAACGGCTCAGAAATTACCCCCAGAAATTGGTGGCAGTGGACACAATAATAACCCCCAGCATTGGTGTCAGTGGACACAATAATAACCTCAATCATTGCTGTCGGACACAATAATAACCTCCTGCATTTGCTGTCAGTGGACACAATAATAACCCCCAGCATTGGTGTCCGTGGACACACTAATAACCTCAAACATTGCTGTCAGTGAACATAATAATAACCTCAAACATTGCTGTCAGTGGACACAATAATAACTCCCAGCATTGATGGCAGTGGACACAATAATAACCCCCAGCATTGCTGTCAGTGGACAAATAATAACCCCCAGCATTGGTGTCAGTGGACACAATAATAACCCCAAACATTGGTGTCAGTGGACACAATAAAAAAAAACCTAGCATTGGTGTCAGTGGAAGCAATAATACCCTCCAACTTTGGTGTCAGCGGATGCAATAATACCCCCCAGCATTGGTGTCAGTGGCCGCAGTCTAAACCCCCTGCATTGGTGTCAATGGCTACAATAACAACCCTCAGCCTTGGTGTCAGTGGCCTGTAATTAAAACCACAAACATTAGTGTCAGTGGACACAGTAATAACCTCCAACATTAGTGTTAGTGGAAACAATAATAACCTCCAACATTCGTGTTAGTGGAAACAATAATAACCTCCAACATTCGTGTTAGTGGAAACAATAATAACCTCCAACATTCGTGTTAGTGGAAACAATAATAACCTCCAACATTCATGTTCGTGAAAAAAATATTAACCTCCAGCCAGCGCTGCTCCAGCCAATCCCTCTGACGCGTTCCGCCCCACCCACCAGGGCTTGGTCACAGAGGTACACATCACCACGGTGGTGTCTTACTTTGGTATACCCACACTTTTGGATCAGTGAACAGATGCCTGCTCCCATATCCTGAACACTAGCTGGGAAACTTTTATCCACCGGCTTTGAGCAGTGCTACAAGCTTTACGTGACCACAATAGCTTTCTCCAGGGGGGACCATGCTATTTGCTCTTTAAAAAGGTTCATCAAAGGAAAGGGCTGAACTTTTGCACCTTTGGTTTTAAATGAGAGGAGAAAAAATAAGGGAAGAATTAAGTAGAGAAGAATGTGCTACATCTAGACATGGGGGCTGGCGCAGGTGTGATTGTGTAGTGGGGTTCTACACTGCCTCTCGACGTGGCCGGTTACCCCTGCGACAGGCCTGAGTGAATGCGCCAAGTCCTCCATATAAGATAAAATAAAGGTATTTAATTATTAAATATAAATATAAAAATAAATAAATAAAAGTTCATGAAGAAAGGGTTGAATGTTCTGATTTCTCCTTCTCCAGAACAAGAAGCAGGATCTACCTCCTGAAGAGCAAGGGCCTTGTATAAAGAACCTGGACTTCTGGCCCAAGCTGATCACGCTGATTGTATCGATTATCGAGGAAGATAAGAACGCCTACACTCCCGTCCTAAACCAGTAAGCAGCTCCCGCCGCTGTCCGGGCACTCCATGTTCGCCTCCGCCTTTGTCTCCTTCTAACCCTTCTGTGCTTTGTAGAACGGTCATCTCCTGTCAGTCTGTCTTCCTGTCCGCTTTGTCTCTTGTTGTATAAGTGACGTCGGCCAAGCTTCCTGATGGCAGGGTGAGTGAGGGGGGAACCGTGGCTCGTGCTTGCCTTGCCGCCTTGCATGCTAACCATGAGAATGGCGTGACCAGGTTTGGAGGACCATCGGGAGGGTGTGGTGGTGTCCCTGTATAAGGTGCAGCCAGTCGGCATGATGACTTGGAGCTGGAGGATAATGGAGCTCCAGAAGATAAGTTTCATGTATAATGGAGACGTATTGTCAGCCATAATCTAGGGTGGACCGATTGCAGTTTTTGCAATCTCCAGAGAATTCCAAAGCGTTGGATACATGAAGAAACTATGGATGGCTGCACTCTACAAGAGTACAACTTTATTGATATCCATATAAAAAAACATATATTGGCAAAGAAGAGTACAGGGAGTGCATAGAAGAGTTGATGCGTTTCGTTCTAGTTTAGCACCTACTCATGACCCGCCATTGTAGAGTGCAGCCGTCCAAAGTTTCTTCATGTATCCTAGGTTTCAGCTGATGAGCTGAGCATTGCACCCAATGGACTGAGGATAGCGTGGTAAATCGTACATCAGACCAACTTGGAGCAGTGTCCATCTGTCCAAAGTGTTGGAGCTGTAGGACGGAAACTTCAGGATCTAGACTTCTTCCCGTGTGTTCGCTATGTTTTTCTTGGCTTTGTACGTTGGCTGAGCATACACCCAGAAATTGCATGTGTTTCTAAAGGGGGGCTGTTGCTTAAGGTATAAAATACAGACCTAAATTTACCCAGAACATAACTTTATCTCTCCTATTCCATCTGTTCCCAGTTTTTTTTTAAAGCGGCGTTCCACCCAGAATTTTTTTTTTTACATCATTCAAGTCCTTTGCCTATATAGACTTACCTTTAAGGGAAAAAATTTTTTATACTCACCCCAAGTCGCTTGTTGCTAGGTGGTCTCTGTAATCTGCCCCTTTTTGGTCCTAGGCTCTTCTCCCCTCTTCCTGCTTCCCCTGGCCTCCTGGGAGATGTGACTCATCATTTCCCAGGAGTCAGTGGGCTTCCCTGTACTGTAAAATCGTGTTATTTCCACACAGGAAATTACGTGATTTAAGGCGGACCGAGATTGAGGAGTGCATGATGGTTACCCACCATGCACTTCTTTCAGGAAGAGATACCAGGAGACTCAGGATGGGCTTCAGGTGCCCTCACCTAAAATGGAAAAGTCCAGCAGTGAGAGAAACTAAATTGTGAGTAAAAAATACATGGAATTACTAGGCATTTTGAAAGGAAGGAAACAAAAGGTTACATCTATTTGGTATTAAGAGTGGATGCCAAAATAAAAAATATTTTCTGGGTGGAACTCCGCTTTAAAGCTGTGTCAAATCTGCTGCCTGTTTTCAACAAAAAAAATACCATAAATAAACATTTTAACAAAGGGATATTCTTCCAAAAATGTATGGGTGTTAAGGGATTTAATCTTTTCCAGTCATTACTGGGGTTATGTTCTTGCTGTTAGACTTTGGTAATGTATTTTCCTTTATAGAGAAGGCAGTAGGAATATTGAGACCCCCCCTTTGGCAATAGGATGATCATGGGTCCTTGGCATGGGAGAGTGATGTTAGGGAGTCTGGAGCAGAGGTCGAGCAGCAGAGGTCTCTGAGTCATCTAAGATGCTGGGTGACATAGCCAAGCACAATTGCACCCCTGAATGTGGATAAACCTACACAACCCAAGCAGTGGAGCACCTTGTACATGTCCCATTATTCCCTGATGTTTTGTGGCCACTTTTCCCTGCTTGGTTGCTTTTTAACTACTCTTCTGCAACCTGCAAAGCTGTTTTCCTGTCAGAATCCCATGCTTCCAGCCTCTGAGAGGGGGGACAGTACTTGTAAAAATCCCTGTACTGCATGAGGCTTAATTGCAACTGGTTGCCAGGCATAGCAAGGTTAGGTGAAAACATCCCTATCATGGGCACACAGCTCTATGACTCATGTATGCCCGGAATGCTGATGGATGCTATTTTGAGAATTGCAACAGGTCCTCTTTGTTAATTTTGCATGCTTTTACTTGCCAATATCTGATTCTGCTTTGATCTACAGTCTTAAATAAGTCTTCTCTAACTTGCATCTACTGCATCAGTTAAGTAGCTGATTTAAAGCAGAACTCTAGTTTTCTTCTCCCCACTTCCTGCTTTCCACAACCTGTATATTTAAAAATGAGTAGTCTGCTTACTAAGCCAAGGGCCAGTTTACTGTCCTTCAGATGTTAGGGGGGCCAGACTGTGGCTATTGGCAGTAGAAAATGCCCCAGTGTCAGTGGAAGTAAACAGTGTCCCATCATTGGTTTTAGTGGGAGGAATAGTGCCCCATCATTGGTTTTAGTGGGAGGAATAGTGCCCCATCATTGGTTTTAGTGGGAGTAATCGTGCCCCATCATTAGTTTTAGTGGGAGTAATCGTGCCCCATCATTAGTTTTAGTGGGAGTAATCATGCCCCAATCATTGGTTTTAGTGGGAGGAATAGTGCCCCATCATTGGTTTTAGTGGGCGTAATCGTGCCCCATCATTAGTTTTAGTGGGAGTAATCGTGCCCCATCATTCGTTTTAGTGGGAGTAATCGTGCCCCATCATTGGTTTTAGTGGCAGGAAAAGTGCCCCATCATTGGTTTTAGCGGGAGTAATCATGCCCCAGCATTAGTTTTAGTGGGAGTAATCATGCCCCAGCATTAGTTTTAGTGGGAGTAATCATGCCCCAGCATTAGTTTTAGTGGGAGTAATCATGCCCCATTGTTGGTATCAGTGGAAGGAATGATGCCCTATTTTTTTATATAATTGGATAAAGAACACCACATCAATGGTGTCTGTGGGAGGAATAGTGCCCCACCACTGGTGTCAGTGGGGAGGAATGGTGTCCCAACATTGGTGTCAGTTGTAGATGGAATAGTGCCCCAAGGGCTGGATAGAGGCAAGCAAAGGACCACAGTTTAGAGACCACTTACATAGTTAGTCTGGTTGAGAAAAGAAACAAGTCCATCCAGTACAACCAATAAACAAGTGGTCTACTTGTCTGAGATCCAGATTCCTTCCAGCCTGTTTAGTGAAATCACAGGTTCTTCCTCTTCTAATGCACAGAATGGTGTTAACGTGGTGATGTGTGAGCACTGTACTGTGATTCAAGGACAACACAATGATGCACCCCCAGGTCATGTGTCATTGACAGCCTGGACTGAAAATAGGTTGAATGACACTTCATAGAGAAGAGTGGATGAGCAACAACTAGGAGAGGAGAGTCAGTTCCAGAGAGCGGGTGAGTATTGCCCTTAGAGAATGCTGAAATGAATAGACCATACCTTGCTGATGGTTCCTGGACATGTCACGTCTCCTTTTCCCTAGACAGTTATCTGCATGTCTGAAGTAAACTCTCTCTCTGGCTTGTGGTTATTCCATTAAGGCATCCATTTACGTAAGGTTTACAAGGAGTATATGGAGCACAACGTAGCCATTCTGATATGCAATTACTTATCATACTTTGGAATCTAAATATTTGTATTTATTAAAGTGGCACTTTTTTTTTCGATATCTGCATTGAGTGTGAGAAGGATTAGAGTTATCGTCCATGATTGTGGCCAGTTGGGGAGATTTGCCATCAGTTGAGACTCAAGAAGGGGGTACATCCCTCTACCTTGGACAGTGGTGACCGGTACAAGTTTCCCCTTTGGAACATTTCCTCTCTTCCCATCTATCAACAGCAATTCTAAGATTATATATTACTCCT
Organism: Glandirana rugosa; assembly: GCA_018402905.1. Lineage (NCBI taxonomy): Eukaryota > Metazoa > Chordata > Amphibia > Anura > Ranidae > Glandirana > Glandirana rugosa. The sequence continues at coordinate 515,580 of BLSH010260803.1, forward strand.
CACTTTCTGTGCTTTCTGAATATTTCCAATGGGAAAAAATTGACTGGGTCTCTAAGTTTCCATCACTATACTGTATCCTAAATAGATTGCAAAAAAGGTGGAGTGTAGTTGAAGTTTAAGCAAGGTCCTATTTGAGGTGTTGGTTTTATCCACAAAGTTAATACCTTCATTGTAAATTAAGTAGTGGCTACATGTCCACTCTGTTCTGAAATATTGGTTAGGTCCATATAATTGCCCCCTCAATGGTTCAGGGATGACAAGTACTCTATAAAGTTGGTTGAACTGGCTCATATGATCTTCCAGTGTCGGTCAACTTTCTAAACCTTATAACTGCTATCCTTTGCCCTGTGCATTGACTTACAAAGTGATGTCTACTCTTATTCCTGAAGGTTTCCCCAGGAGCTGAGTGTTGGGAAGGTCAGCGCAGAGGTCATGTGGAACCTCTTCTCACAAGATATGAAGTACGCTATGGAAGGTAAGAGGAACGCGATCATTATGTGTTGAGTCAGGTGAGACCCGAGTCCATCTGTCTGGTGGCTCAGTGCAGTACAGACTTTCCCTATATATTCTCTAATACAAGATGACCAATTGCTTCCAAATGATGTTTACAATAGAAATACTTGGATATTGTTTGTTTGCTACTCAGATGCCTATGATTTTGCTCCGGACAGTCTTTTTGTTCTGCCATTTTCTCTCCATATTTCTCTCTCTGGTGAAGCCATGTGCCTTACAAAATATGATTTACCCAGTTAATATTGTATCCATAACCTTATCACCTTAATAGGTATAAACTATAAAGTTGACACCAAAGCAACACAATGTTGTCTCCTTATCTATCCATCTGTGCCTTCATTGTGCCTCTGGATTTGTTATTTAGTAGTAGAACTTTGGTTTGATCACCTTGTAAAACCCATAACAGCTCCAAGTGTGAATGGGCCGAAAAGCGATCCTGGAGAGGACTCTGCTCATGCTGTTTGTTTTCTCATTTTTGAAAGTCCGCCAAGGAATAGCTTCTCTTTGTTGCCTTTTTTTTTTTTCTTTCTTCAAACCCCAACTTGGAAAGTTTTGATGTGCAGCTACGAATGTGAAACCCAGCAGATATATAATAAATAGCCAGAAACCCTGTTCATTACGGCATTGGACCCCTTTTACCCCAATAGCTGCTATAATGTCTTTGCAGTGAGTCCAGAAGGGTCTTGTGTTGTCCTAGTGTTAAAGAGGAATTCCTGATATGGATATTTTTACATGGTTACACTGATCCAGGTTGGACCAATTTGACTATGCGTATCCCATAACCTGATGGGTCCCTCTCGAAGCTGGAAATCACTGTAGTGGGCACCGCTACGCCAGCGATCTCCACTAGCTTCCAGGTCCCATGGTGAGTGACTGCCCTGCTGCTGCTTAATGGATGCAGGGGGTCACCCACTTGGCATGGGTGTTATATGGAGGTGACTTTGCAATTTCTTAAGGAATGGAAAATGTTCTCTGATTGGATGGGCCAGAGACTGTGGTGTCACTGACACACTTCTTCTCCTCCTCATCCAGTCAATGCTTCCTATCTATTAAGAAAATGCTAAGTGATCTCTGAATGGTTCCCGTTTTGAACAGGCCACCTCATGTGTCCATAATGCAGCAGGGCAGCTGCTCGTCACAGGACCCAGAAGCTGGTGGAGAGACTACTGGAGTAGCAGTGTCTACTACAATGATTTACAGTTTCCAGGGGAATCCCACAGGTATGGTGCATGTATAGAGAAATTGGTCCAAGCTGTATCAATGTAACTATGAATGGGAATTCAGCTTTAAAAGCGAACTCCACCTTTTAGACCATTTTACATGTTACCCCCATATTTATGTTGTGACATGGTGGCAAGACAGGGGCCAGTAAATTACACATTTACCGACCCCCTTTCCCGCTCTCCATCCTGTCAGATTCCCCACGGCGTGGGGGTGGGAAGAGGAAAGCTGGCAGCACTGCGGGCATGTGAGGTGGGGCCAGTGAAGCACATAGGAGCCACGACCAGTAGAAAAAATGAGCCGGCAACCAAATAGCTTCTTCATAAAGAGGTTTATTAGCACAACAGTAATGAAAGATTCATCACAATGCTAAAGCGTTATGGACAAGGCCCTCCTCATAGCCCAGGTCAGTAGGACAGGGGTAGGAAGGCAATGGAAGCGTAATGTGGAGGAACCGATGCCCTCCATTTCCCTCCTGCAGACACTGAATGTCTGCAGGAAGGAGAGGAGGAGCAGTGGGCCTTCAGCGGCTACATGTAGGGATTGGTTCCTCAACATGCCGCTGCCCCCACCGCCCTCCTTTCTAGGCCTACAGGGGGGCTGCATGGGGCTGGGTTGCAATGCCGATCCCTGTACATACGCCTCTCCTGTCTAAATCCCTGTAATGAGAGCAGTGAGTTGGTGCAGCATGTAAACAATTGCTGCTTTTTACCACTTCCAGGCCAGGCAGTGCTTATAGGAGCTTCCATTTTGAAGGAAGGAAATTCATCCTTTACAGGAGACCATCCAGAACTAGTTGCATCTCATGGTTGCCCAAAGTTGATGGGTTGGTGCTGCCCATTCAGCAGGATAAGATAATACTTTATTGTCATCATAGTCATACAACGAAATTTAGCATGTATGTATTCTTGCTTGAATTTTTTTTTTTTACGGTTATCGAAGATATAGAATGATCAATAAACAGCCTTGCAAGACTGTAGATGGTCTATTTTTCAGGCCAACTAATGATTAAGGAACAGGGCCAGACAATCCTTGTCCTGGTTTCTGGTCCTCAGGCTGAAAATTTGGAGTGGTTCTTTCTTCCTCTTGGTTGTGTATCTCCAATGAGAGAACTTGTGACCTCTGACCCTCGGCAATGCAAACGCTCGCCTCCTGGCTATCTCCTGCCGAGTTCTTCTTCCTTCTTTTTATTTTATTCTTCCATCCTACCTATGAGTCATTCAGGGGTCACACGACGGGGCATCACAGTTCACGCTAATTGTCCAAGTAACGAAGGGCAATGCTGACTCGAGGTGTAGACACATCCTTCTAATGATTTCATCCGGATCACATAAAAGAACGCCATGTAATAAGCCAATCTCTGTTCCATCAGCACTGACCTGAGCTGCCATCACCTCTTTGTACCAGTGTCAGGATGAAAAAGCAGACGGCTGGCTCTTATGAAACAGTCTTGGTTTGCTTGGTCAGGTAAATATCGGGATAATGTGTCCGCCCGCCATGCTGCTCTTTAACCATTTCAATACTCATACCCATTATTAGAGCAATTTTTACATCTTCACTATTGGTGGGTTTACTTTGCGATAACTTTGTCATTACCTAACCCAGCTCTGCTGTCTCTTTAAGCAGATCTTTGCGCCTGGGGGGCAAGGACAAAGGACTGATCATGTGACCATTATAATTGGCTTTCATAGTGGTCACATGATCTAGGGCCCATCCTGCCGGCTTCCAATCATTAACAGAGACCATGAGCTGTCTTCCACAGCTTGGTCACTGTGCTGGGAGCGCACCCTCTGCATAGAAACCTCAGCCGTCCATATGTGCGTCAAGTGGGCATTAAAGCACACCCTCTTTGACGCTGCACCGTTGGGGGAGATTTACTTAAACCTGGAGCACTAGAAATCTGCTGGAGCTATGCATGGTAGCCAATCGGCTTCTAACTTAAAGTGGTTGTTAAGCCACCTGTATAAATTGCTCCCATCCCCTCTGTATTATAACAATAAGTTCCCCTTTGTTATATCATATATATGATTATATATGAACTATGAGTAAGCACCCAAAAGAGGGGGTGTGAAACGCGTCAGCTTGCATCCATCTGTATCTGCACTGTATGAACTGTATATGAAACAAAGAGCATCAATTGGAGTGCTGCCATCTGGAATTTCTTTATTTTCATATGCGTATCTGTACTGAAAGCACAGAATCTTCCTACGATCAGTTGCCTCCTCTCTCCTCTCCTTTGCCTAGCTGACAGTCCAAGCAGGTGAGGCCGCACTGCAGCTGACTTCAGCTGAAGAGTCACATGACCGCAGGAAGCCGTAGTGTTATCAGTACAGATAAGCATATTTATGATGCAACACGGACACAGGGGAACTTATTGTTCTAATACAGAGGGGATGGGAGCTTTTCAAGTTAAGTATGAGAGCAGCAGGAGCGGGGCTGACACAAGCAAACACTCAGAGAGGGGAGGGGGAGAGGAGGAAGGGAGAGAACACAGGAGACACAGAGTAGGGCTGCAGATGACGCAGGCATGTACTGACTACGATGTCAGGGCTCAGCAGCCATGATATTTTGGAGTCAGCGTACAGGTGGAAGGCAGAACCAGGCAGGATCAGACAGGTATTACAGGTGTTACAAGGGTCCAATTGACACTGCAGAAACACTGTGCTGTATAACCAGGGCCATCTTTAAGGCAGGGCAAAAGGGGCAGCTGCCCTGGGCCCTGTCATTGTTGTGGTGCCCAAAGCAGCTGCCTCATACTTGCCAACTATCCTGGTTTAATTTCCCTTGTCCCTTGAAGTTTTAGACCTGTGCTGTGTCCCGATATCTAAGTGCTACTACTAAAGCTGCCCAACTCTGCCCTATTGTTGTGTACAGACGACTCACCTGCAGACCCTGTGTTTTACATGTAAATAACCAGCATTGATATGTAAATAGCAGCAGCATTTATATGTAAATAGTGGCAGCCAGCTGCACTGATCTGTAAACAAAGGTGGTATTCATATGTATATCATGCCCCCCGAGGTCATATTCACCATCACCTATACTGGATGCTGCCCACTAGGGAGACAAAGGAATGCTTGAAAGTCCACAGCACATGTCAGCAGATGCATGAGGGTGTCATTGATAATTGGTGGCACTGCTGTGTATCTGCTAAAGGGCAGCACATTTCTGTGGTGCCAGGAAAGCGACTTTGTGCTCCCCAGTCCATGGTGTGCAGGCAGTGAGGAGATGATGTGCTGTAACCTCTAGCAACCAATCTGTGGGCAGTAATGATGTGCAGTAACCTTTAGCAACCAATGAGTGAGCAGTATTGATGTACAGTAATCTCTAGCAACCAAACAAGCAGAAAGCATGTGCTGTTACCTCTAGCAACTAATCAGTGAGCAGTAATGTGTGCTGTAACCTCTAGAAACCAGACAGTAAGCGGCAATGATATGCTGTGACCTCTGGCAACCAAAAATCACTGCTGATCTGATTCAGTAAATTGATTTGAGTCTAGTTGCTATTTATTGTATGTCTCAGAGCAGGTAGAGAGTGAAATTGCATGGTGGGGGGCGGGCCAAGAAAATATTTTCCCAGGGTCCAATCAATATTAAAGACGGCCCCGTGTATAACATGCTTTAAGGGAACAGGATCTATTTTGTTTTGTTTTTTTTTTTGGTTAACAAACACTTTTATCGTGCTCAATTAAGCTTTGAAAATAAATCCTAAAAGCTGATTGGTTTCTATGCAGAGCTGCACCAGATTTTGCACTCTCCAGTTTTAGTAAATCAACCCCAAAGTGTTATATGGATGGCAAGAAGTTAAGATAAAAGTAATGCATACATTTTTTTTTTCTATAAAATCTATAGGCAAAAAGAAATAGTGTTTTGACCACTGTTCAGTTGAAAAAAATAAGTAATTTCACTGTCAATAAAAAGTATACATTTATTTCTATAATTTGTCCCATTTATAATGACACTAACATAATGTTTCTGGAACAAAATTAATTGCAAATCAAAAACATTTTTTTTTTTTCAATTTTGCACGTTTTTAGTTGTTCAACACTGAAAAAGTAACAAAAAAATTATTTTTTTATATTATTAAAAAAAATAGCAAAATAAACTCAGCAAATAATAGCTATGGGGAGAAAGGAATTGTGGCTGAATAGAGTTAACTATGTATTAAATAGGAATACTTTTATTTTTGAACTAATTCCATGTACGGATTAAAGGTCACACCTCTGATCTACATATAAATTAAATAGCCACTGTAATGAAACAATACATTGTTAGATCGTATTTACTCAATGACACAGGTGCAGCATCAGATCTGCATCTAACTAGGTGAGTATAAGGGGTTTTTTATTTATTTATTTTTTTTTTTTTGGTAAACCCATATTTCTCTTGTTGCAATGACTGTGCTGTCATCACTATTATGCCATATATTGTACACATCAGTAATATTATATTGGGACCTTGTGTATAGCACTGGAGAAATGAGAACATCTTAATAAACCAACCAACTTTATTTAAAAAGCAGATAAAGATTGCAAGGTGTATAAAACCCTACAAATGGCTTTTACATGCAAAATACTATAGTCTGTTGACCAACATATTGTCATGCACATACCTTAGGACATGAGTTATCAATGGAAAAACTAGGTTCTGTGTCTCTGACATGTTTTACCTACAAAGTCTGCTTCTTCAGGGCTGAGCTAGAATATATTTGCTGATACTGGGCATAAGATAGTGGTTCCATGTTTGCACCTATGCTAAAACTATATCACACAGTGGTCTCAGCACATCTTCCTTAACTGTAATTTCCAGGAATATATATATATATATATATATATATATATATATATATATATATATATATACACACACACACACACACACACACACACACACACACACACACACACACACACACACACACACACACAGTATCTCACAAAAGTGAGTACACCCCTCACATGTTTGTAAATATTTTATTACATCTTTTCATGTGACAACACTGAAGAAATTACACTTTGTTACAATGTAAAGTAGTGAGTGTACAGCTTGTATAACAGTGTAAATGTGCTGTCCCCTCAAAATAACTCAACACACAGCCATTAATGTCTAAACCGATGGCAAAAAAAGTGAGTACACCTGTAAGTGAAAATGTCCAAATTGGGCCCAATTAGCCATTTTTTCTCTAGTGTCCTGTGACTCATTAGTGTTACAAGGTTTCAGGTGTGAATGAGGAGCAGGTGTGTTAAATTTGGTGTTATCGCTCTCACTCTCTCATACTGGTCACTGGAAGTTAAATATGGAACCTCATGGCAAAGATCTTTGAGGATCTGAAAAAAGAATTATTGCCCTACATAAAGATGGCTATAAGAAGATTGCAAAGACCCTGAAATTGAACTGCAGCACGGTGGCCAAGACCATACAGCCGTTTAATAGGACAGGTTCCACTCAGAACAGGCCTTGCCATGGTAGACCAAAGAAGTTGAGTGCATGTGCTCAGCGTCATATCCGGAGGCCGTCTTTGGGAAATAGACGTATGAGTGCTGCCAGCATTGCTGCAGAGGTTGAAGGGGTGGGGGGGTGGTCAGCCTGTCAGTGCTCAGACCATACGCCGCACACTGCATCAAATTGGTCTACTTGGCTGTTGTCCCAGAAGGAAGCCTCTTCTAAAGACGATGCACAAGAAAGCCCGCAAACAGTTTGCTGAAGACAAGCAGACTAAGGACATGGATTACTGGAACCATGTCCTGTGGTCTGATGAGACCAAGATAAACTTATTTGGTTCACCTGGTTGCCGTGTGTGGTGGCAACCAGGTGAGGAGTACAAAGACAAGTGTGTCTTGCCTACAGTCAAGCATGGTGGTGGGAGTGTCATGGTCTGGGGCTGCATGAGTGCATTGGGGAGCTACAGTTCATTGAGGGAACCATGAATGCCAACATGTACTGTGACATACTGAAGCACAGCATGATCGCCTCCCCTTCGGAGACTGGGCCGCAGGGCAGTATTCCAAAATGATAACGACCCCAAATACACCTCTAAGATGACCACTGCCTTGCTAAAGAAGCTGAGGGTAAAGGTGATGGACTGGCCAAGCATGACTCCAGACCTAAACCCTATTGACCATCTGTGGGGCATCCTCAAAGGGAAGGTGGAGGAGCGCCAGGTCTCTAACATCCACCAGCTCTGTGATGTCGTCATGGAGGAGGGGAAGAGGACTCCAGGGGCAACCTGTAAAGCTCTGGTGATCTCCGTGCCCAAGTGGGTTAAGGCAGTGCTGGAAAATAATGGTGGCCACACAAAATATTGACACTTTGGGCCCTAATTTGGACATTTTCACTTAGGGGTGTACTCACTTTTGTTGCCATCGGTTTAGACATTAATGGCTGTGTGTTGCTATTTTGAGGGGACAACAAATGTGCACTGTTATACAAGCTGTACACTCACTACTTTACATTGTAGCAAAGTGTCATTTCTTCAGAGTTGTTTGTCACATGAAAAGATAGAATAAAATATTTACAAAAATGTGAGGGGTGTACTTACTTTTGTGAGATACTGTGTGTGTATATATATATCAGATAATAGGAGATGCACTCTCTGTGTTTGCAATACTTTCTTTACTTCAATTCTTCATGTAGATTATAGACAATTGAGATGAGCAACTGCAGTTTTGAACATAACCATGTTCTTCATCAAGCTGATAAAGAACATGGTTATTTTCAAAACTGTGCAGTCACTTATCTCAATTGGCTGTAATTTACATGAAGAATTGATGTAAAGGAAGTATTTCAAAGACTCCTATTTTTTGATGCATGTCTGGTGGAAAATTGAGGAGTCCACATTGGATGCAATCTTGATGGTATATTGACTACACGGTAGAAGTGACCCATCTTGGTTTAGCTATATATACTGTATGTAATACACATGTCCTTGTTCTTCATCATTTTATTCCGTGAGTACGCATGTAAAACAAAGATATAATTAGTGACTGATCCCCATCCCCATGGCATACAGCTGAGAAGACAAAGCTATAGATATAAAAAGGACTGCCTTTCTTTCCTCTCTCTTTTTTTTTTTTAGTTCCATCTGTCTCTATCTATAGCGTAACGCCATGGAGGACAGTCACTATTAATATCTTGTTTTTGTATGCATTGTAGGAACTAATGAATGATAGAGATGTGATTCATCAGGTCATCATCCCCTGCAGCTATTACCTTTATGTTGTAAAGTGCTTTACAAACTGTTGGCACTATATTAATTCTGTATAATAATATATATATATATATATATATCCTGGGGAAATAATAGGGCGACGCAAAATGAATAAAAAACGTTATCATCCACATTCCACCCGGGTATTTAATCTTGTAAAAACACTGGTCCATTCTTAGAGAGAATTATCCACAGAGCAAAGAAATTCAGCATATGCCCATGCCCTCTTATCGTAAGAGGCGTACTACATACTCCGGGGTTGTAAGGTCTGACCAGATGAACCATAATAGCAATATTTCTAAAACCTTTTTAGGTCCTCCCAACAATGGATCATATCTGTGCCTGAAATGTCCGTGTGGCCTCTGGTACGTTGGAGAGACCGCACATAAAGTGAAGGACCGCATAGCTAGGCATAAGTACTCCATACGGGATAGAAAAGGATTGAAGGAAAAATTCCCTCAAAAGATAGGTAGGGCTTTGACGGCACACCATGGGCCAAATATATAAAAAATATAGCTTTATTTGTAAGTAGACAATTTTGATACATACTCTACTTAACCACTTCAATACCGGGCACTTAGAACACTTCCTGCCCAGACCAATTTTCAGCTTTCAGTGCTGTTGCGATTCGAATGAGAATTGCGCAGTCCTGCGACGTTGTACCCAAACAAAATTTTTATCATTTTGTTCCCACAAATAGAGCTTTCTTTTGGTGGTATTTGAGCGCCTCTGCGTCATTTCTGACCACCGCTATAAACAAAAAAAGACTGAATATTTTGAAAAAAAAAAAATGTTTTCTTTGTTTCTGTCCCAAAAATTTGTATAAAGTACATTTTCTCCTTCACTGACGGGCACTGATGTGACTACACTGATGGGCAATGATGAGGCAGTACAGATTGGCACTGATAAGGTTGCACTGATGATGGGGCAAATATGCAGCACTGATGGGCGGCACTGACAAGCAACACTGACGGGCACTGATACGTGGCACTGATATGCGGCACTGATGGACACTCCTAGGCGGCACTGATAAGTGGCACTGATGGGCACTGATAGGGGGCACTTTTAGGTGGGCACTTTTAGGTGGCACAGGTAGGCACTGATAGGTGGCACAGGTGGGCACTGATAGGTGGCACAGGTGGGCACTTATAGGTGGCAGTGGTGGGCACTGGTGCAACAAGCACTGTTAGGGATGGCACTGGCAGGCATCATACATGGGCACAGTGCCTTCCCTACAGTGCATAATATTGCCCTTACCTGGTGGTCTAGTGGGGGCTCCCTGGTGGTCTTGGGCGGCCTCTGTGTGATTCCCCTGGTGGTCCTGGGCGGCCTCCTTGCGATGTCCAGGGGGGGGCTCCCTGGTGGTCCTGATCCGGCTCCCTGGTGGTCCAGTGGGGTGATCCTGAGGGTGGCTGCGCTGATAAACGTTCAGCGTAGCCCCCCCCCCCCCGTCAGGAGAGCAGCCGATCGGCTCTCCGCTGCTCAGGTCTGCAGACCTGAGTAGAGGAAAAGCCGATAAACGGCTCTTCCTATTTACACTGTGATCAGCCGTGATCGGTCGGTAATGCGGTGGGTCAGACTGACCCACGGCACCATCGATCACCGCGATGCGCGCCCCCAGGGGCGCGCGATCGCGGATTATCCTGAGGACGTCAATAGACGTCCAGTCAGGATAATGAGCCGCCCGGACGTCATTTGTCAATGTGCCGGGCGGGAAGTGGTTAAGAATAAAGCTATATTTTTTGTATATTTGGCCCATGGTGTGCCTTCAAAGTCCTACCTATCTTTTGAGGGAATTTTTCCTTCAATCCTTTTCTATACAATTTTGGATGGTGGCACAGTGGGGGGTCCTCCCTCATGTAATATTCCATATGGGATAAACTGACAAAACTTCCATTGGCTAGGCACTTTGTAGAGATGAGACTTACTGCAGCCCAATTACATTACATGGTCATTGAGGCTATCACACATGATAGACGGGGTGGTGATAGGGAGCTTAGGCTGAAAAAAAAATGAGACGTCAATTGGATCAATCATCTGGATGCTTTGTATCCCAGGAGGTTGAACAAAGACTTAGATTTACATCTATTTTTTTAATTTTATCTTTCCTTTTTTGACTACATTTGGCTTTTTATCGGGTTATGTGCAATGTACTGCATTTGTAATTGGTTTTATACATGTTTGATGGTAAGCGCATATAGTACATGGTCATCGATTTTTGATATTATATACTCTGATGACAGGTAGCAATGGAATTTTCCTCAGGTGATATGGAGAGTGAACTTAAAGTGGAGTTCCGCCCAAATAATTTTTTTTTTTTTTGCTGGCATCCACCTAGTTAGTATTCATTACACAAATAAAGTACCGGTAATTGATGGCTTTAAATCCGGGTAGTCTTCCTATTTATTTTGTACTTGCATTGCTGATTTTTTTCTTTACTGGGAGTTCCCATCTTAGCTGTGGGCATGTGAAGCCCACTCGTACCCTCCTCGAGTCTCTTTCTGGATATGGTGCATGCTGGCTAACCAGCATGCACCTCTTGATCTCAAGTGTATGTCTCATTGCCATAACAATGGATAGTGTTGGAGGAAGGGCCCGTCCCCGTTGTTATGGCAACATAGATAACATGTCTCTCCCCCACAAAATCACATAATTTCCTGCCTGGAAATAACGCGATTTTACAGCTCAGGGATGCCCACTGACTCATGGGAAATGACGACTCACATCTCCCATGAGCCCAGACGAAGCAGGAAGTGATGCGGAGTGCTGTGGATCAGGAAGTGTAATATTACAAGGAACCACATAGCAACAGGCACTTAGGGTGAGTATAATTTTTTTTTTCCAAAGGTGATTCATCATGCATAGAGGATTTGAAATATATAAAGATGTATTTTTGGGTGGAACTCCACTTTAACCTATACAGCCAGCGCTTTGAGTATAAACATTTGGAAACAAAAGAAAGAAACAGAAGATGTGTTATTCATATTATTGATTAATTGTTTTGGTTGCTGGTGTGAGATGAATACCGTATTTTTCGCCGTAAAAGATGCTCCGGAATATAAGACGCACCCAATTTTAAAGGAGGAAAATCTAGAAAAAAAAGATTCTGAACCAAATAATGTAGTAAAATATTTTAATGTCCACCATTGGCCCCCACTCGTCATCACCATCACTGTTCCAGTGCAACATTGCCCCCACACTAGTAATAATAGCCAGTAACATTGCCCCCCACACTAGTAATAATAGCCAGTAACATTGCCCCCACACTAGTAATAATAGCCAGTAACATTGCCCCCACACTAGTAATAGCCAATTACATTGCTCCCACATTAGTAATAATAGCCAGTAACATTGCCCCCACATTAGTAATAATAGCCAATAACATTGCCCCCACATTAGTAATAATAGCCAATAACATTGCTCCCACATTAGTAATAATAGCCAATAACATTGCTCCCACATTAGTAATAATAGCCAATAACATTGCCCCCACATTAGTAATAATAGCCAATAACATTGCTCCCACATTAGTAATAATAGCCAGTAACATTGCATTGCCCCTGCCCCCTAATAGCCAGTCCAACAAACCTCACTGTTGCTGCAGATGCGCGATCTGGTATTATCCACGAGCAGAGGGGTGATGACGTCAGCGCGCACCGCCGCCCGGTGTACCAAGATGGCCGACCGCTCCGGAGCTAGGCCAAAGCGGCGTTGCGCTCTGCGGATTCTCGTATCGCTAAGGCAAACTGTCTATTCGTCGTATAAGACGCTCC
>BLSH010260803.1:546471-565435 GCA_018402905.1 Glandirana rugosa
ACACGTGACTCCGGGTTCATCGTCGGAACGTGTGGACCCTGTGGCTTCGAACCACAGATTTGCGGGTCCTGTGTGATTGACGGGACCACCTTACTCGGCACTGACCTTTGCCCCCTTGGAATGGGGCTTAGAGTATACGTACTCAGTGCCAGGAGGCGTAGGTTGCACTATGCCATCGACTGCTTCGGCGTTTCGGAAACGCGCTGGGAAGACAGTCGTTTTTATTTCTTAGTCTGAAGGATTTTCTTCGACATCTTGAATTTATGATTCTTTATTTTTGCTGACAGAAGGGTCGCGCAAAGGCTTTGCGGCTTCGTCAGCTACCGTATCACGTTGGATGCGGAGGACCGTGACTCATGCATATGAGATTCGGGGTAAGGTTCCCCCGTTTCCAGTCACGGCTCATTCCACCAGGGCAGTTAGTGTGTCCTGGGCGTTTAGACACCAAGCTTCGGTGTCCCAGGTGTGCAAGGCTGCTACTTGGGCCTCAGTGCACACGTTTACTAAGTTTTACAAAGTTGATGTTGTAGCATCCTCGGATGCTGCTTTTGAGAGGGCGTCTTTCTTTTGGGTACATTTGTTCTGGTTTGCCCACCCCTCTTGATTGGCACAGCTTTGGGACGTCCCCACGAGTCATAAGAAGGCTGTGTCTGTCAGTGAACGGAAGAGAAAAAGGAATTTTTTGTATAACTTACCGTAAAATCCTTTTCTCTGAGTTCACTGACAGACACAGCACCCACCCCTCTGCGTTGGTTTTGTACAGCTTGTTACGAACTGATGTGCTATGCAGAGCAGGGGGATTATATGCTGAGGTGAGGACGGCCCCCTGGGAGGGGCCAACCTACGCTTTTGTTTGTTTTTGCCTAGTCTACTATTGTAGGATGAGCATAACCCCATGTGTCATAAGAAGGCTGTGTCTGTCAGTGAACTCAGAGAAAAGGATTTTACGGTAAGTTATACAAAAAATCCCTTTTTTTTGTTCAACCCACTGGTTGAACAAATAAACCCTCCAAAAACTGTGAAACACGCATGGACTATAGAGATGGGCTTGGGCGTGTTCAAAAACCGACATGCCCTATCCCACCAGGAAGCCAACCCTAACACAGATAATCACAGGCAGTGAAACATTTCCCGATCTTTGCAGTTGTGGATCAAGAAATGTCTCACTGCCTGTGATTAACCGCGTGCAGTGTCTGCTTCCTGGTGGGATCAGGCATGCGGGATTTCAAAAACGCCATCTCTAATGGACTTCTTAAATCTCCTGACAGTATCTTCTATCTCACAAAAACAATGAGATGAGATCCCTGGGCTGGCTTTCCATGTCTATACATCTGCCGTGTCCATTATGAGGGGTTCACACCATCCCTGTGCTGAATTCCCAGGTCTGTACATCTGCTGTGCCTATTATGAGGGGTTCACACCATATCTGTGCTGAGTTCCCAGATCTATACATCTGCTTTCTCCATTATGAGGAGTTCCCACCATCCATGTGTTAAGTTCCTAGGTCTGTAAACCTGTTGTTGCCATTATAAAGGGTTGCCACCATCCCTAAGTTGAGTTCCCAGTACTGCGCATCTGCTGTGCCTATTATGCAGGGCCCCTATCATACCTGCCCTCAGTTCCTGGGTCTACACACCTATAATGCCCATTATGAGGGTCTCCCACCATCATTTTGTTGAGTATCTGGGGTCTGAACACCTGCTGTGCATTTTATGAGGGGTTTCCATCAACTGTGCTAGATGTGATGAAACATTTTTATGTTTAAAGGGCATTTATAAAAAAGTAGAGAAGTGTTGACCTGGAACAATAGAACACAGTTCACCAACTTGCTGTGACTCGTAGATTGTACACAGGGTACCATGCTAGCTGTGATGTGACCCTTGCATGCTCTCCTCAGCCAAGTATTAGTGATCTTGTCCTTGCTTCTTCTCACAGAGGTCTAATTAGCCGGCATGGAGAGAGCAATACAGCCTAATCAGCACCGAAGGTAGGAGCTGATTGGGCAAGAAATGTCTTTAATTGGCGGTATGTCCTCAGTCTGGGAAATGTCACTAATGGGCTGGTACCAGTTAACCAGGCGGTAGTCTGTGCATCGTCATTTTCTGCTACTTTACTGCTCATGAGATATATAGTGTTCTTATCACAGATGGAGCAGAAGGTGGCGGCTGGTCACATAATTCCAACCATTATGCAAAGTCTCTCATTTCTGGTGCAATCTCATTATACTACAAACTGTACTTCACTGGCTCCGTTCATTTTACATCAACTAAGAAAATTGTATTTAGATCATTGTTCGCTTAAAAGGTGTCTTATTGTAGGTTTAAAAGAACACTACAATTATGATTAATGTACAAAGCATGGCTAAATGTTAGAAAAATTCAGTATAAAACAAATAAGCAGGAAAATAACTAAGGGGAGAAGGTGAAGAAGTTGTTAATTAGGAGTGATTAGAATATGTTTATTGATAAGGGATTACATAGGAACACATTATTATTACTTATATACAGTATCTCACAAAAGTGAGTACACCCTCACAGTTTTGTAGATATTTTATTCTATCTTTTCATGTGACAACACTGAAGAAATGACACTTTGCTACAATGTAAATTAGTGAGTGTACAGCTTGTATAACAGTGTAAATTTGCTGTCCCTCAAAATAACTCGACACACAGCTATTAATGTCTAAACCACTGGCAACAAAAGTGAATAAATTAAATATTTACAAAAAAGTGAGGGGTGTACTCACTTTTGTGAGATACTGAGGCTATTATAGCTGCTGTATTTACACAACAACTCCCGGCTGTCATTTTGACAGCCAGGATTTGCTGGCCATGTACAAGGGGTGAAGCTCCAGCAGGGCAATAGGACAGGGGCGTACTAGACACGTCCTGTGTACTTTTGTGAAGTTTAGTTTGGGTGTATGTGGTAGGACTGGTGGTCACAATTGACTAAGGTATTCCTAATTGATCTGCATGTACAATATCTTACTGTGATATTGGCAGCGTTAACAGGTGCCAAGGCAGCATTTTGTTTTTAGACAGTACAGTTAAGAAGTTGAGAGTTTGAATGTCCAGCAAAACATTCACCCTGCAAACTGCTCAGCATGGCCTAGTTCACAGTTGCAGTCAGTGGAGCAGTAAAATAGGCAACTGAGCTGCAGTTTTAACACCCCTCTTGCCTTAAGCTGCTGCCACTATGCTTTGCTTCAAGACTGCTGCAAAAATTATATCCCTTGTCACATTCGACAGGCAGTACCACTGCTAATTGTGACCCGTTCAGGTGCATAGGGTTCAATCGCATTCAATATACACTTACAGGGGTTAAAACAGGCAGTGACGGGGTGACCTATCGCCTCCCCAGCCACTTGTCAAATGCTCTCTGAAAAGTGATCCACGGTAGGTTGCACTTCAGAGAGTGATGGAAGTGTAAATGAGTCCTAAATCCTTTATAAATAGACCCCATATATTGTGATTGATGAGGATCATATACATGTCAGGCATTGTATCTTTTCCTTGCGGTGGTGGTTTGGTGGATGTGGAGTCCCCAACTCTGCGCTGGGTGAGTCCCTGATTGTGTCCTCCAGTGGATAAGGGATTGTCCTCAATCATGGCTGAGCGGGCTTCTGCTGTCACTTAGTCTTGTAAATGATTTAATATAACCTTTAGTCTGCTTATTCATTCTTTAAAAAGAGATCTTGAAGTATCTCCTATAACTTCCTGAAATCCATCCATGGTATATGCTCAGAGACCCCCATGATTGGGTGCTTGCCCGGGTATTGGCTGTGCCATTCATCTGCTCTACTGTCCATTCTCTCCTTCCCACAGAGCATGAGAAGCACCGGCTATGCAAGAGTGCTGACTACATGAACCTCCATTTCAAGGTGAAGTGGCTGTACAATGAGTATGTCCGAGACCTGCCGGCCATGAAGGACAAAGTGCCTGAATATCCCGCGTAAGTTCAATGCTCACCTTGTCCTTGCTTGTAGAAATCTACTTGTTGTTCGTATTTAGTAGATTCCGGTGTATATACTGTATGATCCTCTGAATGGTTCTCTTTAATGTCTTCCATGCAGGTGGTTTGAGCAGTTTGTCATGCAGTGGTTGGATGAGAATGAGGAGGTCTCTTTGGAATTTCTCCACGGGGCTCTGGAGAGGGACAAGAAAGACGGGGTATGTCGCCACACACGGGTCACCTGTGGGGTATAACAGATATCGTGTTTTCAGATCAACAACTCCCTTTCCTTTTCTGACCCTGCTGTATAAATTATTATTATTTTCCTTTATTTGTATTCTGAAGTCCGCCAATGATTCTGTGTGCCTTCAGCTGCACATTGGCGGTGTGTAGAGACAAAGAATGTTACATGAACCTCTATGTGAAGGTAACCTTTATGTTTTAGACATTTTTTTTTTATTGGCTTTAAAGTTACTTCCTCTCACTATGTATGCTTGAATTTTTTTTCTAAAACCTATCATTGGCTATTTAATACCTGGTCACCCTACCAGTTCCCAGCTCTTCCTTATTGAGAGTAGCAACCCTATGCCAGCCGCAGCCGAGTCCTCAGCGTTTCCACTCCTTCTGCACATGCTCAAGTTTTCATAGTGAGGAAGCCACACACTTTTTATTCACCTGAATGCCCCATAAGGCACCTCCATAAGGCACCTCCAGCAGAATGACTGCAAGCAGGTAAAGGTTGGGCAGGACCCACCCATTTTGGCCCCGGGGCAGCTCCTGCAAACTGCTTAACATTGAGCAAAGGATGGGATTGTCCTCTAGTGATGTCAGCAGTACACATCACAAGCTGCCTTGTTGCTCATTGCAGTGCAGTAACATGATAAACCTTATGTGACTCTAATATAGAAGGACCAAAAAAACATATTTTGTGATGAAAACACATCTCTACCTGCATGGTGATCTCCCTGTGAATGCTTTGTGATGTGCATGTTTCAAATCTAACTGCTGGGCAGCTTTCACCTGAATAACTCTAGACTGAGAGACGCAGGAATTGAGAGATATGTAGTTGCTGCATAGGAAGTGTCAGTTCTCACACTACAGAGGTCAAGCATTAACCTCTTAGCGCTGGCGCCTCCCGCCCCTGTAAGAGGTTTAGGACGCCGGGAGGCAGGGTGTAGCTTAAGATCACATGACCGCCGTGATTGGGGGTCACGTGGTCCGAAAACCTCTGATCGTAATGAGCCCCTCCACGCTATTGTCACAAGTGGAACCCAACCTTTTTCAAGCCAATTAGAGCCTCTGGCTCTAATCAAATGGCTTGAAGAAAAATAAGCTTATACAAACGTTTGAGTCTCGTGCTCTGCATGCAAACTAGGGTTGCAGCACCCCTAATGGACCCACCGCTCCTGCATCTACACGCAGGTGCCAATGTATTGTTAATGGCACAGAAAATGCAGTGCATTTGTGGGCACTAAATTCCATGGTACCGCAGCATCCTGTGGTTTGGTGCAATGAGTTTGCAAGCACTTCTTTTTCTGCAGTCCAGTGCATTTGACAGCCCATTTTTTTAAATGTACTGTGCCCTCCCGGTGTGAAGCAGCCCCTAAAGTACCAATAATTACAAATGTTACAGCATTGTGAACGTCGGGTCCTAAAAAACCAAGACGCCAAATATTCCATAGAAGGCTTATATTTCCATCCTCCCTAAATTAATAATTCTATCATTCCCCCAGTCCCAATCTTCTGCGTAACCAGATGTGAAATCTGACTTTAGATGAAATCCAAAGAAACCGATTCATCAACCGACCCTCCCCCCCCAGCCACAAGCTTAAACTGTGCTTTTGGATTTTCCGAGAACCGTCAGTATTTCTGTATGGGGCTCCAGTGGATCCTGATGGCCATCAGTAATGAGAACACAAACCTCTGACTTGATGTCAAATCTGATTTACAGAAAGTAATTGGCTCTGTGTAATACGGTCATTTCATGTAGCCACCATCACTGTGTAATTGCATTGTCTGGTAATCGCAGGTACAGCTTCTTTTCATAGCTGTAGGCCACTCACGTACACCAGAGCTGGTCAGACTTCATTCCTCCATTGGAGAGAGTTTAGAACTAATCATTGTCCTAAAAATAAATACTGAATTTATCGGAGAAAATACACAACGCAACGGCAGATGATCCTGATCTACAGGAAGCGTGCATTATG
Organism: Glandirana rugosa; assembly: GCA_018402905.1. Lineage (NCBI taxonomy): Eukaryota > Metazoa > Chordata > Amphibia > Anura > Ranidae > Glandirana > Glandirana rugosa. Next base: position 552,630 of record BLSH010260803.1, read on the forward strand.
TGTGACTGCTTGGCACTCAATAGACCAGAAAATAGGGGTACGCTAAGACTGCACTATGAAAATCAGATTCTAATCACACCGACCATTAGTCTGTCTACAAATCATGATCTCCAGCCTTCCCTTCAGTCTTGCACAGGAGTACAGGCTCCTCTCATGTACTACAATCACTTACTCTAATTTCACTGCACACTGTGAGCTTCGTACAATGTGCATTACACGCTGCAGCAAGTCAGATAGAGCCTGCCTCATTTCCTGGCTGGAGGATGTGCAGTATCCTCTAGCGCTTTCCTCACCACTAGCCTCTAGAGAAGAGTACTGAGGCAGGATGCGTATATGTTTTCAGGAAGCTATGTACAGCAACCTGCATGCCCCTCTCACCAGCCATAAACTGCCTACAGCGTATAAAGAAGCACATAGACCCAATGATTATATCACTGAGACTAAAATAAGGGTAGGCCAGAACTCAAACCAGTCAGCCAGGCCAGAACTCTGCCACAACCAGCAAGAACCTAGCTCAGCCAGGCCGGAAGTTAAATCAGACAGCCAACTGGGCTAGTACTCCACCCCACCAGCGAGGCCAGAACTTAGCCCAACCAGCCAACCAGGCCAATGCTTAGCCCAGCCACCCAACCAGGCCAGAACTTGGCCCAGCCACCCAACCAGGCCAGAACTTGGCCCAGCCACCCAACCAGGCCAGAACTTGGCCCAGCCACCCAACCAGGCCAGAACTTGGCCCAGCCACCCAACCAGGCCAGAACTTGGCCCAGCCACCCAACCAGGCCAGAACTTGGCCCAGCCACCCCGCCAGGCCAGAACTTGGCCCAGCCACCCAGCCAGGCCAGAACTTGGCCCAACCAGGCCAGAACTTGGCCCAGCCAGGCCAGAACTTGGCCCAGCCATCCAGCCAGGCCAGAACTTGGCCCAGCCATCCAGCCAGGCCAGAACTTGGCCCAGCCATCCAGCCAGGCCAGAACCTGGCCCAGCCACCCAGCCAGGCCAGAACTTGGCCCAGCGACCCAGCCAGGCCAGAACTTGGCCCAGCCAGGCCAGAACTTGGCCCAGCCACCCAGCTAGGCCAGAACTTGGCCCAGCCACCCAGCCAGGCCAGAACTTGGCCCAGCCAGGCCAGAACTTGGCCCAGCCACCCAGCCAGGCCAGAACTTGGCCCAGCCAGGCCAGAACTTGGCCCAGCCAGGCCAGAACTTGGCCCAGCCAGGCCAGAACTTGGCCCAGCCAGGCCAGAACTTGGCCCAGCCACCCAGCCATGCCAGAACTTAGGCCGGCCTACCAGCCAGGCCAGACCTTTATGCCGGCCTGCCAGCCAGACCAGGACTTTAGGCTGGCGAGCCAGCCAGGCCAGAACTTTAGGCCAGCCAGCCAGGCCAGAACTTTAGGCTAACTTTTAGTGTTCTTGACAGAAGATAAAATTGTTTTGCATGATCTAAGAAGCTCTGAAAGTCTGTCAAGAGTGTCACTCACTCCCATTTGAAAAGAACATCGGAGCACTGTGGCCATCTTATCAGTAGGCCCTTTGGACACAGACAGCACCGAATTTTTAGGTGGTTTTAATATGCTGCATATTAAATAGATTTTCTGAAGGCAAATTGATGGTAAAAAGTCATAAATGATCACAGCATATTAAACAAGTGAATTTCTGGCAGCGAGTGAAAATGAACGCCGCTCAGCGGGGATTTAATTAACTGAGAATTAAGGAGCAGAATTATAGAATCATTTCCCCCCGCTACAGTCCTATCTCAGCATTTACAGAGGCTGCTTCGAAAATCACGATTCGGTTTTGTGGAGTTGTTACACAGGGAAGGATCGGATTCTCCGATGATTAAACCTCAAACATGCTGTGTTCTCAGTGAGAACATCGAGTTATTAAGCTTGCCTGAAGGTAATTATTGATGTAATTTTCACATGCTTTCCACCATATCTATGCACATAGATCAAGACTTATGATTGCTGTTATCCATTGGTTTACCTGTTGCAAGAATGGAACAATAAAGTACAGTCAGCACGCACCGCTAGATGAGCAGCATAACAAGCGAGCATATATAAACATGCTTAACCCCTCTATCACTAGAGGTTATTAAAGTGTAGATGGCAATTCCAATTTTTAGCAATTAAAGGACTTTTTGAAATCTAGAACAAAAAGTGTATTTTTTTTTTACATTTTTTTAAATTCCTATATGTCCTTAAGAAAAAAAAACAAAACAATTGCTTTAGATAACCAAACCAAAACTCATGCTTTAGATAAACTTTAATACGATAATTGTCTGATACACTTATAGTAGCAAAATAAAATAAAAAATAAATATATATTTGGGGGCTAAGAATAGGCATGCATCGTACATACTAGGGGGAGTACAACTGGGGGAATCCATAGTGGAGAAGGATCTGGGGGTTCTGGTAGATCATAAGCTTAATAATGGCTTCCAAAGCAAGCAAAATCCTTTCTTGTATTAAGAGAGGTATGGACTCCAGAGATAGAGACATAATTTTGCCCCCCTGTACAAATCATTAGTAAGACCTCATCTGGAATATAATAAAAGATTAGAGGAACTGAATTCTCTCTTGAGAAGAGGAGATTAAGGGGGGATATGATCAACATGTACAAGTATATAAGTGGTCCATATAGTGAACTTGGTATTGAGTTATTTACTTTAAGGTCATCACAAAGGACAAGGGGGCACTCTTTACGTCTAGAGGAAAAAAGATTTCATCTACAAATACAGAAAGGTTTCTTCACAGTAAGAGCTGTGAAAATGTGGAATAGACTCCCTCCAGAGGTGGTTTTGGCCAGCACGGTTGATTGCTTTAAAAAAGGCCTGGATTCTTTCCTTAATGTAAATAATATAACTGAGTACTAACATCTTTAGGTAAAGTTGATCCAGGATGAATCTGATTGCCTCTCGGGGAATCAGAAAGGAATTTTTCCCCCGTTATAGCAAATTGGATCATTGGCTTTGCTGGGGTTTTTTGCCTTCCTCTGGATCTGTATATGGGATTATTTGGTTGTGTGTGTATATATATATATATATATATATATATATGTTTTTTTTTTGGTTGAACTGGATGGACTTGTGTCTTTTTTCAACCTGACTAACTATATATGTGTGTGTGTGTGTGTGTGTGTGTATATATATATATATATTTATTTATATATATTATATAATATATTTTTACTACTATCATTTTATCAGACAATTACAGTATTATAGGTTATGTAAAGTATTTGTTTTGATTTTGCATAGCATGTGGAATGGTTAGACAGACTTTATTTATTACTGTCTGTATCCCTGCTGGGGGAATTAATCTCTTTGTCTTTGTAACCATTGCCACCCGAATTCAAAGTGAAGGAAAATACAAAATTTTGAGTTGTCGCCAGAATAGGAATAGAAGGAAGGTTTTTCTGTGGGGAATCTGATAAAGCTTTTATTTATTCCCTATCCAAAAACAAATACAAACAGAGGCACATTGCCATCTACAGACAGAGGAAAAAGAGTCTGAAGAGGACCTGTGACATCACATGACCGGGCCAAGGACCTGGGAAGTTGGAACCCAAAGTTGGGCTTTAAAGGAACAGGGTGTTTCAGGATCTTCACAAGTAAAGAAAGCCATGGCAGACAGCTGTGGCGTTTTTTGAATGTAACTTGCCTAACGCTAGATTCAAAGTCATGTTGTACAGGGAATTATTGTCTAGCACCAATTTTGACCACCACAAATTAGATTTGTCAGATTTGAATTCTGGAAATTCAGGTCAAATTCATGTTCAAGTCTGATCTGAATCTTAACACTAAACGTTATTTGCAAAGCTGTTGAATGATCTCGATGGAGAACAGATCTTTCAGTACTGTTTGCATGTTCATTATTCCTTTCGGAATCTAGGCATTTGACAACCCCGTCTGTCATATGTGGTCGCACATGTGCATTTTCAAATTTCATTTCTAGTTCTCGCTGCCCTTACTGGAGCCTGGGCTGGGTGGCTCAGTATGGCTTGCCTTTGTTTAAGCTGCTTTCCTGTAGATATTAATGACCAGAATCTGATATTTCAGAAGAACTGGACAATGGTTGGGATGCCAATGCAGTGCCCAGCACTGCCTATCACAGAAAACCTTGCCTAAACCATGAGAAAGACAGGCAAAGAGCATCTGAGGTTGCTGATGTCAGAGTCTTTTACCAGCTGTTTATATCTCCAGTGTTTTCTCTCCACAGTTCCAGCAAACGTCAGAGCATGCGCTCTTCTCCTGCTCCGTGGTGGACGTGTTCACGCAACTCAACCAGAGCTTTGAGATCATTAAGAAACTGGAGTGCCCAGACCCGGTCATCGTGGCCCACTACATGCGCAGGTTTGCCAAGGTCAGTGGCCTCTCGGTATTATGGTGTTTTGTGTCAAGCCTGTCTGAACATGTTGGGTTGTGGATCATGTTTGTCAGGTGAAGACAGGTACTGATGGTGAATGAGAAGACCAGGCTTACAAGGATTCCAGTTCATCGCAAAGGCTTTCATTAGAGTTGCATTCAAGGCTCTTGGCCACTCCTGTTACTCCACACCAAACTGGTCAAAGCATGTCTTTATGGAGCCGGCCTTGTGCACAGGGAGTCGCGCTAGAACACAAAAGGGCCTTCTTCAAACTTTTACCACAAGTTTGAAAAAGCACGTTTGGCCAAAATGTCTTTATATGCCATGGAATTAACAATATCCTTCGGTGAAATCACCTGATCTTAATTATTTGAAAAGGTATCTACATGTTTTTTGCCATGAAGTGTACATAATGTTGGTAAATCCATGCTGCAGAGAAGGACCCTTGCTTTCTGTATAGAAACAATGGTCTCTCTGCAGAGGTCTTGACCGCCTCCTACTGACTCAGATTCATAATTCTGCAGTCAGCAAAGTGCATTCTCCTCACTGATTGGTGAGCTCTGGTTCTAACTCTACAAGGGACGTCTTGGACCTCTGCAGAGAGACCACTGCTTCCGCACAAAGAGCAAGGGTTGTTCTCTGCAGCATACAGATTAGATTTCATGCATCTGTACTATTGCTCTCTCTACATGGCCTCTTGCTATAATGTTTGGCGCCAACAAATCAAGCCCCCCCTGGTTATTTTGTTTACCTTTCAGTAGTGATAAAGTTGTCTCTCTCTTATTCTTGGCAGACCATCAGTAAAGTCTTGCTGCAGTATTCTGAAATCCTCTCCAAATCCTTCCAGTCGTACTGCTTCAAGGAGAAGCTGGTGAGTAAGAGCGCCTTCTGCTGGTAGCATTGCAGTATTGTCATGTTTGTGTCTTTGGAATTGATTGTGTTTAATTCCATTTCACTGTGGAATAGTTAGAAGACCTATCTTCTCTGGGCATTGTCAAAAATCTAAAAATTCAGCCTTTACAAGTTTAGTTCTACAGGCTAAATTAGGATAGAGTGGTATTTGCCCATTTTATTTGGCTTATTTCCTGTCTGACTGTAGAGCTTGAGTGAAAGGGGAAGAGATCTTGCGAAGTCTGACAGCTGCTGCACTGTTGGCTATCTCCCAGCTCCTGAGTGTGCAGCGCGTACGACCAGGCAGTAAATTTATTGTGTCCAATCTGCAAGCTTCAGGTCAATGACTGTATGTAATAAAGGAAAGATAAAGGGGACTGGCCAACAACTTGTAGCTTCATATTCTAATCGCCAATGGTGGGCTCCCACGTTTCTTCATGACAGAATCCCTTTATTGATGTCACTTTGCTACGCGCTAACACTTGCAACAGAGCTTAGATGGTTACTGTTATTACATTATATGGCCATTGCTCCCACAATTCTTAATGCAATCTCTTATTCTTCCCAGCCCTGCATATTGATGAACAATGTCCAACAGCTCCGGGTACAACTGGAGAAGATGTTTGAAGCCATGGGTGGAAAAGAGGTATCAGAAAAATTCATCTTGTCGCATATTTTATATATTTGTTTCTCTTCTCTAGCTCTGACCTGGTTCCTGGTACTTCTTAGAAAGCACTGAGCCATTCCAATTAGTTCCTGCCCTGGCAAGCTTATACTTTAATGCAGCCTTTACCAACCAGAGTGCCATGGAACCTAAGGGGTTCCTTGAGAAATGTGCAATTTATGCCTTTCACATAAGTAACCACTGACACCAATAATCATTTTAACTATTTGTACGCTGGGATTATTTCCAATTACCCTAAATATATGATGGTCATAATATTGGCTCAAGCAGCCTTTCTCAACCAGGGTTCTGTGAAACACCTGGGTTCCTCTAGAGGTTGCAAGGGTTTCCTTAAGCAATGAGCAACATCTGCTTCTCTGCTAAGTTCCCACTGACAACATTAATCTTTATGAAAATTGTAACGGGGAATTCTTCCCAATGACCACCAATGTAAGGAGCATACTTCTCAGTGACGTCACGCTAATGTACTGTGAGCTGTAGATCTAGTCATTTGTAGCAGGGGTTCCTTGAGACTGGAAAGTTGTTTTTAAGGGTTCCTTTGTGGTAAAAGGTTGAGAGTCTGCTCTAATGTCTTTTTATAGTCAGACGCAGTAGAGTCAACATTGGAAGCCAACCAGTATTTTTATGGCACATTACAGAACACTGCTCTGATGTCAGACCACGCAATGCATGGGTGGTGGTAAGACCTTCACCCCTCTTTTGCAATAGGGCATACTGTAAATGGAGGTTCACACGGCTCCATCCTCCACTTACATAGCTTTATTGTACAGATGGCCACTCAACCCGTTCCTTTGTCTGACATATTTCACCAGTGATTACACTGGGAGAACTGATTTCCCTGAGTAAACAGTCACCAGAGCAGATCTGCACCCTCTCCACCACCGCACACGAGGTTGGTGCCTCTACCATCACTGGGTTGGCCTTGCCCAGAGGTGGGATTATCACATCTAGTATGATGACCTTGTCGCCCCAAAATATTATTACCAGTTTTTGTGGCCCCCAGCTGGCCTCTCTGTGGCCCTTTTCAGCTCGGTCTAAAATGATAGGTTTTCTAGCAGCTCCTGAACTCTTCCTCCCAGGTGCTGTTAAGATGTCTCCAGGCTTGGACATTTTGTCAGAATCTTCTCTGCTGCTTTAACTAGCTCATAAATCTGGCCAAGTACGGAGTGCTCTTGATTACACTGGGGAACCGATCTCCCTGTGTACACAGTCACCGGTGATGTTGGTGCCTCTACCGTCTCTGGGTTGCCCTAGCCCGGAGGAGGGTCAATATCACCTAGTATGGTCACCTTTGGAGGTGGAGGGTGGATGCCAATAAGCCATCTGCAAATGGGAAAGGGAAGAGAGATAAAAGGGAGGGGTGTGGAAATCAAAGATTGCAAATGATGATGCGCAGAGTTTGGGGGCTGGAGAGAGAGGGGTAGGGTGGTTTACGAGGGGGTAAGGAGGAATACTAGAGGAGAGAGAAAAAAGGGGGGGCAAGATAAGTGTTAGCAGCAGGGGTGGGGGGTTAATGAACCTGTTAAGTTGGGTATACACTAGTAGAAATTCTTACTAAAATTCATATGCAAATTCTTGGGAGAAAGTCTTATGAAATTTTTTATGGAAATTGTTACAAAATTTCATACGAAAATTATGTAAGAATTTTTGTATGAAATTTTGTAACAATTTCCATAAAAAATTTTCATAAGACTTTCCCCAAAAATTTTTGTAAGAATTTGCATCTGAATTCTTAAGAAAATCCTCAGAACATTCGAATGTCCTTTGAAAGTAGTTCAAGATTCCGTTTTGCTTTTAACATTCGGTTTTGGAATGAATGGACTTTACCAGACAAAAACCACATACACTGTTAGAAATTCGTATATTCAAGAAAAAATTTTCATCCTGCTCCTTCAAATTTTCTGAATACTACGGTTGAATTGACCCCCACCATTTATTAGAAAACAAATGAACATTCTTACAACTAAAAATGTTGAAGAAAATTCTACTAGCGTACGCCCAGCTTTACTTTGTCCTCAGTGGGCACAGTACGGGGTCACCCATATTTTTGGAAAGGGTGCCGATGCAAAGAAGAGGTTGTCACTCTTGCAATTGACGTAGACCCAAAAATTTGGCTACATCAGGAAACCTCGGGAATTCCCAAAAAAATGATCAATACTGCTTGGACCTTGAAGAAGGGGAAACACGCCGAAAGCTTGTCCTGAAAAATTGTATGTTAGTGCAAATAAAAAAAGTATCATGGACAGTTGCCCAAAAAATGAATTCAAAAGGGATACCATTGATGATGCCGGTTTTAATACACCCCAGCATCCAGTCAGGTTGGTATGAGTAATGGAGTAATGACCTTGTAATAAACCGGCTCGACCACAAAATTGGTGGCATTTTATTGCCGCGTCTTTTGCAGCTTTTCTGGAGATTAAATTTCAGTCTGTTTTTCATTGCTGTCACCCCCAAAGCTATAATTGCCAGTCTTTGTAGCTTTTGTGGCCCCCATCTGGCCGCTCTGTGGCCCTTCTCAGCTTGGTCTAAAATTATATGTTTATTGGCGGCTCCTGAACTCTTCCTCCCAGGGGCTGCTAAGATGTCTCCAGCAGGGAGCCAGACTCAGGCATTTTGTCAGAATCTTCTCTGCTGCAGTAACTAGCTTGTTAAATCCGGCATAAAGGCGTTCGTCTGGCTGTGGAGGAGAGACTGGGTCGTGCACACAATCGAGGCCAAAGCTGCAAATGTGCCCAGGGGAGCTAATCAAAGAGACGGCTTGAAATAGAGTTTAACCCTGTGTGAAGCCTGGAAATGGCCTGCTTTACATTCGTACTGTGCCATTTTTCTTATCCTGGTACCCAAAGGAGGCACTGTCCATAATGCCCCAAGCAGCCAATCAGCATGGTTATATGTCCTACTGTTACCAAAGACAAATGATGAATGAGCTTGACCAGGCTGAATCCATTTGTAAAATTAAATAATTGCATTAAGCTCAGTTATCGGTGAAATGGTCTTTCTCCAGTTTTTATAGCCAAACTAATAAGATAGAATGAATAGCTTCTTAAATAAATAACAAAACCAGCGTTAATACAGAAATTTCATTAGTATTTTTTGCCACTAGATGCCCTCAGTCTCATGGCCAGCATCATTGAGCTCACTTCCCCTGAGCCCAGGTCATCCTGGACTTGCCTCCAGCCTGTTTTGCTTTTCCTAGAAGTTGAATGCCCTCAGCAGTCTAGTGTCTTGCTGGTGTGATTGGCTCATTGCTTTCCCCAGAAATAGAATATCCCCAGCAGTCTAGTGTCTTGCTGGTGTGATTGGCTCATTGCTTTCCCCAGAAATAGAATATCCCCAGCAGTCTAGTGTCTTGCTGGTGTGATTGGCTCATTGCTTTCCCCAGAAGTAGAATATCCCCAGTAGTCTAGTGTCTTGCTGGTGTGATTGGCTCATTGCTTTCTCCAGAAGTAGAATGTCCCCAGTAGTCTAGTGTCTTGCTGGTGTGATTGGCTCATTGCTTTCCCCAGAAGTAGAATATCCCCAGTAGTCTAGTGTCTTGCTGGTGTGATTGGCTCATTGCTTTCTCCAGAAGTAGAATATCCCCAGTAGTCTAGTGTCTTGCTGGTGTGATTGGCTCATTGCTTTCCCCAGAAGTAGAATGTCCCCAGCAGTCTAGTGTCTTGCTGGTGTGATTGGCTCATTGCTTTCCCCAGAAGTAGAATATCCCCAGCAGTCTAGTGTCTTGCTGGTTTGATTGGCTCATTGCTTTCTCCAGAAGTAGAATGTCCCCAGTAGTCTAGTGTCTTGCTGGTGTGATTGGCTCATTGCTTTCCCCAGGAGTAGAATATCCCCAGCAGTCTAGTGTCTTGCTGGTGTGATTGGCTCATTGCTTTCCCCAGAAGTAGAATATCCCCAGCAGTCTAGTGTCTTGCTGGTGTGATTGGCTCATTGCTTTCCCCAGGAGTAGAATATCCCCAGCAGTCTAGTGTCTTGCTGGACACAGTGGTGGGACTGAGCCAGTCAGCATGTGACAAACTGTCCAACCTGGTATTGCTCCCTGGATTCTGTGTGTGGAGTTTGTCTGGCGGTGTTCACCATTGCTCCAGCCATGCACTGCCAGCGGTGATGTAGTGACTGGCAGATGAACCTCTCCAGCTGAAATGGCAGATAATCTGATCTTCATTCTTTGTCTTCTCTTCTAGTTGGATCCCGAGGCCAGCGACACACTGAAAGAGCTCCAGGTGAAGCTGAACAATGTCTTGGATGAGCTGAGTGCAGTGTTTGGAAACAGGTGAGTGGGCAGGGATTGGGTTATTGAGGAGGAGGTGGGCGAGGAATCTGGCACTCCACTTGTACTGTGTCTATTATTACAATAAATACAATGGCTAAATGAATATAAAAGATAAAACACTATAAAAGTCCAAGTCCCAAATGTAAAATCAGGAATGGTTAAAAACAAGCAGTCCTCCTCAGAGTTGTGTCCAAGACCTCTGTAACAAAGCAGAAAGGAACACTCAGCAGCTCAGCTCCCCCTGCTCCTCCTTCCAGCAGTGACTCACCAGCTCTGCTTCTTCCTGCACCTCCCCTCCTCCTCAATCAGAAAGGAAGGGGGAGGCGCCATTGAGTGTAGAATTAAAGTTCAAAGGTTTAATGTCCAATGCAAGGAACACTCACAAGAGGTAAGAGAAATTTATACCCATGAAGGTGAAGAGTCCTGGTGACTCCTATGCCGTGCTGCCGGCTCCGAATGTAGTCCAGTTGTCGGGGTGGAAACCTGGTGGATGGTGACAGAGGCTCCAGATGAAGCAGGAAGCACCAGCGAACCAGCTTGAAACGCGAATGTGACGTCACCGGAACAGGGCGGAATTAGGCCAGTAGAAGAAGCTGTAGGCTACGAGCGTGTAGTCTTGCAATTCTGATAGTCCTGATCGTGATCTCCGTTCCGGTGACGTCACCTCTGCATCTGCGTTCCAAGCTGGTCAGCCGGTGCTTCCAGCCATCCACCAGGTTTGCACCCCGACAACTGGACCGCTTGTGGAGCCTGCAGTGTGGCAGAGGAGTCACCAGGACTCTTCACCTTGATCGACATAAATTTCTTGTTCGTATTGTGCATGAAACCTTTCAACTTTAATACTGACTTTCTGATTGAGGAGGAGGGGAGGTGCAGAAAGAAGGGCCGATGAGTCACTGCTGGAAGGGGGAGCTGAGCTGCTGAGTGTTATGAATATGTTAATACCTTCATGTCCATTGCCTGAAAACAGGTTCACTTTAGCCCTTGAGTAAAAGCTCTACTTGCCTCCTCGGTGTTCAATTAGATGGCGGCATTAATGAACAATAAATAAGAACAGGCTGCAGTTTAATGAGGTTGTCTTGTATAGCTGGGAAGATTGTATAGTGCGTGTCTATATGGTTTAGCACCCCCACATAGGTAACCAGACCGCAGAGCACTGTGACTGTCAGCCGTCCAATCCGGGATCTGTAGTGACAGGCCGCACAAAGCACATCCAGCTCATGTCAGAGGGAATCAATCTCTGCACTGACCGCAGGCCTCTTCCTTTTCCCTGTTATGCTATGGCAGTTATGTAACTCAGATCTAGCAAAACGATTATCTTAGAATAAAGAGGAAAAGGTTTCACAGGGTGCAGAGTGTACTGTCTGTGATACTGTCACATGATCCAGGATGAAATGTATATTGGATAGATACAGTGGGTATAGAAAAAGAATCACCCCCTTTTTAAAATAATCACATTTTGTTACTTTGCAGCCTGAAATGATGACAGACCGTTTTTTTTTTTTTTTTTTTATCCAGCTGTATTTATTTACTCAGTGCAACTTATAACATTCAAGTGAAAGATAGAACACCAACATGTCAAATTAAAAAAAAAAAAAAAATTAGAAACGGAAACACTGAGTTGGGAAAAGGATCACCCCCTCCTAAAAATGACCTGTAAACTCAGTCAGATGTAGCTAATCACCTTCTCAATGGCACATAAAGCCATTTGACTTTCAACTGTGATCAGCTGTGGTCATTTTGATTAGCTCAGCATGAAAATAGCTTTCCTGGAGCATTTCAGTCCCCAGGAAGTGCAGCTGAAGCAAACAAACAGCTATGGGTGGCAAGGCACGGTCACTGGGATCTCCAGGATAAAGGCACAAGTAGTAGTAGTAGTAAGGATGGACTCGGGCTTGTTCGGAACCGAACATGCCCGAGCCCACCAGGAAGTGAACCCTGCACTGCGCTAATCACAGGCAGTGAGACATTTCCCCGATCTCTGCAGCCACGCATTGGGGAAATGTCTCACTGCCTGTGATTAGCGCAGTGCAGGGTTCACTTCCTGGTGGGCTCGGGCATGTTCGGTTCCGAACATCCCTGAGCCCATCCTTGGTCAAGAGATGGATACAAAAGCTTTATCAATGGCTAGAAGCAAAGTGAAGTCTGTTATTAAGAAGCGGAAGGTATTTGCAACAACACAGACCCTCCCTGGATCAGGACGCCTCTCCAAACTGGATGAAAGAGCCAGGAGGAAACCAGTCAGAGAGGCCACCAAGAGGCCTCCAGCAACTCTGAAGTGGTTGCAGAAATGCATGACAAAGAGCGGTCATTGTGTGCATTTGACAACGATATCACACATTCTCCACAGATGTGGCTATGGGAGGGTGCAAGAAAAAAGCCACCCCTCAAGAAAAGCCACATGCCGTCACCACTGAGCTTTGCCAAAACGCACCTTGAAGATTCTGAGGCCAGAAAAAGGTGTTCTGGTCAGATGAGACTAAAATGTATTTGGCCTCGACACCAAACAATATGTCAGGTGGAAATCCATCCTAATAACACCATTCCTACGGTAAATAATGGAGGTGATAATATCCTGTTATGGGGGGGTGGGGG
>BLSH010260803.1:570440-601673 GCA_018402905.1 Glandirana rugosa
ATATACCTTTTTTCCAAGGGAAAGTACGTGCCTCGTCGCTGTAAGAAGAGAGTAAACGTTTGCAGACGTCACCTTTCACCTTCATCTTTTCAGTCATAACCCTAAAAGAAGTTGTCTTTCCACCTCCCTTCCGTGGAGGTCGTGACTTACATACGTTACCCGTGACCCCACACGTCCTCCTAGACAGTGAACCCCCTCCCCCCCTTAGATTACAACGACTACTTCAGATAAAAACACACACCTCCTAGATAACATAACAACGACCTCCCAGAATACAACCTCAAAAGTGTATGCCTCCCAGCAACATAAGACCCTCCAGCAACAATACAATAGATCCTCCACACACAAAAATAGACTTCATCAGCAACATTAGATTCCCCCCCTCCCCCAAGTGACAGATCCTCCTGCACACCCCAGTGCCCATTGCATACATTCAGTGCTGGAGGTGCCTTCCCTCCACCTTTCTGTTGAAGAAAATCCCAATACTGACTTTTCTACTTCCACTTTCCACTGCAGACGTTTGCAAATGAGAGAAGAATGTCGCTGCTCCGTGCATGAAAGGGAACCTTTTTTCCATATATTTATCCTTCTAAGATGACCCCCCGTGGTGCAGATTTTCCTAGCATCTTATTATTATGTTGATGTTGACCCGGCCTCCTCTCTCCTCAGCCTGACGCTGTTCGCCACGGTGTGCGAGAAGACGGTGCTGAAGCGCGTGCTGAAGGATCTGTGGCGGGTGGTGATGAACACGATGGAGAAGATGATTGTCCTGCCGCCTCTCACAGACCAGTCGGTGAGTGTCAGCTCCCTAGGCCAGAGATGGCATGCTGCCATAGCTTGCAGTGCCCCCCCCCCCCCAGCTCTCTAGTAACCAGCAGTGCAGGATCTATCTGCAGACACAGCTGGGGGTCTTCTGTAATAGAAATTCTCCCGAGACGGGACGTCCTCTGACCTGTGAGCAATTCTGCCGGGGATGCAGAGTCAGGACATAGCTGCAGCTGGAGCTCAGAGATGGCAGAGATGGGGGCTCGCCTGGCACCGCGCCACTCTCAACAGCTGCCTTCACTTCACGCAGAGACTTACCTGTGTGATTTCTTTCTCCAGGGTTCGGCATAGAGATACCGGAGATTTTTTTTTTTTTTTTTTTTCTGGCCCTTCCAGGTATATAATGGAGTGAACTTAAAGGACAGCTTCACATTTAGCCCCACCACCCCACATAGTGTGGCCTACGCATGGTTGGGTCCTGTACCTAGCGAGCATGCCCACTGCTGCCCTTTTTCTACATAGTTTGAAAAAAGACACAAGTCCATCTAGGTCAACCAATAAAAGAGGAAAAAAAAATCATACAATCCCATGTATACAGTCCCATATATGCAATCCCATATATACAGTCCCATGTATACAGTCCCATGTATACAGTCCCATGTATACAGTCCCATGTATACAGTCCCATGTATACAGTCCCATGTATACAGTGCCATGTTTACAGTCCCATATATACAGTCCCATGTATACAGTTCCATGTATGCAATCCCATATAAACAGTCCCATGTATACAGTCCTATGTATACAATCCCATATATACAGTCCCAGAGGTTCGACCTGCCCATGTGCCAACATGCTGGGTAAGACCTAGAGCTCTGTGATCAACAGGGAGCATGAGTTGATGGCAAAGCTGTAAGTCTGACTCGGCATGGGAAGATAGATGGGGGGGCGGGGGTTTGACCTCTGCAGAGAGACCACTGCTGAAAAGTTCTATGTAGAAAGCTTAGCAGTTGTACCTTTAGAAACTATAGGTGGTTTTGTTTATAGCAGAGTTCTGGTCTGTCATGTGCTTTGTGAGATGCCTCCCATATATACAGGTCACCTGCTCATATACAGGAGAGCGTAGGAGTGAATACATTGGACAAAGCCTCTCTGACTTTGTTTTCCCTTTTCTTTGGGTCCTGCTGTGTGTCTGGCAGACGATGGTAAGTTTTGGGGGGAGGCATCACCCCTGTGTCTGTGCAACAAACACAACTACCCCCTAAAGGCCTGTCTTCTAACCTTGCATATGTACAAAGGTCACTCACTGCCAAAAGCCTGGCAACACCCATGGCGCCTGCTGAGAACGGCTTGCCATGAGTGCTTCAGATGGAGCCATTGTTAACCCAGGAGGAAGACAGGTTATCTTTTATAAAGGTGTCCCACCCACAGTCCTGGGATGAAGTTTCCTAGATCTCTCCACAGATAGTCTGGAGAGAGAAATATTGGACCACTTTGCCCATACATTGGCAGGTTCTTTTGATAGCCCAATCCCCAACACAATGCACCTTCTACTATATCCTCCCACAGTGCCCTGTTTCCCTAGGGAGCACCAAGTGCAATCTCTGTTGGAGCTTACACAGGGTTAATGACCTTCTCTCCTCCCCCACATGATAGTTGATGACCCGGCAATTGGCCAGTTACTGCTTAATGGGAGGAAGGGGCGAACGTCACATGCTCCTCCATCTCCAGAAGTGCTGGGGGTTTCCAAAGGCTCTGAGAGGTGAATGGGGAGGGAGGGCTTTAAAGAGACCCTGTGTTTGCTGTGACTGGGAAACATGATTGGGTTTCTTTAGTTTTTAATGCTCACTTGTAGTGATATTTAAGCAGTCTGGAAATTTCCTATGATGGAAATTGCAGATGTTTAATCTCTTGGCTTTCGTTTCGTACGATAAATGACATTGGTAGCATCACCCAACTCTTTCATCTCAAGTAGTGAAATTCCATTAGTGAACCGGTATCCTGCTGAATAATCTGTCCCTCCTGGGGTAATTCTGGTTACATCTGTTGTCCATCGTTTAGCCCACATCCCTGGAGACACCTCCATCATCACCCTGAGAAACTTGTGTGTGCCGGACTTGCTTTCATATACTGGTTTTAGGAGAACATGAAAATATAGCAGTCTGGTGTAGATCCCAATTCATCCCGGGCATGCATGATTTATTTTCCTTACCTAAAAGGCTTTGCACTGTGGTTGAAGAGCAGCCACGAACGATATGTCAACTGTTATTAATTGTACACTTTATTGCATTCCGTGTCCTGTTCATGGAAGTCCTGCCCCTGCAAGCCCTATCCCTGGAAGCCCCATCCCTGGAAGCCCTATCCCTGCAAGCCCTATCCCTGGAAGCCCCATCCCTGGAAGCCCTACCCCTGGATTTATTTTCCTTACCTAAAAGGCTTTGCACTGTGGTTGAAGAGTAGCCACGAACGATATGTCAACTGTTATTAATTGTACACTTTATTGCATTCCGTGTCCTGTTCATGGAAGTCCTATCCCTGCAAGTCCTATCCCTGCAAGTCCTATCCCTGCAAGTCCTGCCACTGCAAGTCCTGCCACTGCAAGTCCTGCCACTGCAAGTCCTGCCACTGCAAGTCCTGCCACTGCAAGTCCTGCCACTGCAAGTCCTGCCACTGCAAGTCCTGCCACTGCAAGCCCTATCCCTGCAAGCCCTATCCCTGCAAGCCCTATCCCTGCAAGCCCTATCCCTGCAAGCCCTACCCCTGGAACTTCTATTCATGAAAGTTTGAATATGCAGTGTTGCAGTTGACTGGAAGTCCTATCCCTGGAAGTCCTATCCCTGGAAGTCCTATCCCTGGAAGTCCTATCCCTGGAAGTCCTATCCCTGGAAGTCCTATCCCTGGAAGTCCTATCCCTGGAAGTCCTGCCCCTGCAAGCCCTGCCCCTGCAAGCCCTGCCCCTGCAAGCCCTGCCCCTGCAAGCCCTGCCCCTGCAAGCCCTGCCCCTGCAAGCCCTATCCCTGCAAGCCCAGCCCCTGCAAGCCCTGCCCCTGCAAGCCCTACCCCTGGAACTTCTATTCATGAAAGTTTGACTATGCAGTGTTGCAATTGACCCTCCTTTGTGGCTCTTAACAGCGTCCACAGTTCAGAGAAAGTTTTCCACAATATTTTGGAATTTGTCTGTGGGAATTTGTAGCCATTCATCCGGGAGAAGATTTGTGAAGTCAGGTTCTGATGGTGCATGAGAAGACCTGGCTCGTAATCTATTCAGTAGGATTAAAGCACACAATTGTTTTAACATTTCTTTGTATGCTGTAGTATTAACAATGCCCTTCAATGGAACACCTGAACTCAGTTGGAGGTGGGGGGGATCTACATACTTTTGGCAATATAGATAGATGTTATGGACAATGTGATGGTTGGATGTCCACAAAAATTTTAGCACTATAGTAAATGTTCAGTAGAAGAAGCTATTGGCCCTGGTTTATCACACTACAATGAGATTTAAGGCATGCTAAACTGACATACAATAATTTTGACTGAGACGCCACTTTGGCGTGCCTTAAGCACAATTTAATTTACCTAAAGTAGCTGTAAACCTCTGAAATAAATAAATGAACAAAGCATATCCTCATATAGTGTGTATTTACCAGAATCGATAGCACCTAGTGTGAATCCTGTCTGCTGTGTCCTCCCTCTGCTATCTGCATGAGTCACTTCAGACATTTTATGTGGATACCAAGGAATTGCAGGGAGTGGCGCCCTGTCCCTCCCAGCAAACAGCATGATGACCTGAGCACAATTAACAGCCTCAGCTGTACGTTTCCCTATAATACTGTGTAGAGGGGGGTCTATTCCCTCCACTCAAGTCTCAGATTACACTCAGTGATGTGCAGTGTGTGACATCAGTTCTCTGCCCCCTGCCTTCTAAAGCTCAAAAATTTGGTGTAAATTTTGGACTTTGAATGGATGTAGAGAAGAGAGGACTGCAGATAAACGGGTACAATTTATATACAAGGCTTTTTTTTCATCTCTGTGTATCACCTGAGGGCCAGTCACTTCACTGGGTATATGTAAGGGTTTACAACCTCTTTAAGCATTAACATGAGGTTTGATGAATTGGGCCTATCATCTGGTGGGAGAACAGAGATCAGTTTCTGCTTTTAAAAGTCAAAGTCCTGCCCAGAAGAAGACACAAAGCAAAGTTTTTGTTACCTCCTTTAGTCACAGAAACCACCTTTGTGTACCTCTGCGACTTAGTTTTCCTTTGTTACTGGGGGGGCTGATTCAGGGCTGAGCTCCGCTAGCTGCTGTTTTTCCTGGATGGTTTCCAATTGGACGATGGAATGGCAGTTGTAAGAGCTTAGCCATGGAGTCAAGGAAACTAAATCAGAGAGAGGCATTGAAGAGACTTTTCTGGCTAATAAATAAAGGTACCTTTTGGATTTTGTAGGTCTTAAAGCGGAACTAAACCCTCCTATCCTTTTCAGCCAAGAAAGCTGCCATCTTGGCCTCTATTTGATTGGCAACTGGGAATGTGACTGGTTTTTGAAACCCTTAAGTCTCTGGGTTTAGTACTTTAAGAGCAGACACCACAAGTTGCCTTCTGTAAATGCTCTCCTTGAATGGGGCATGGCCCATGCCTTGTCCAATGAAAGTGCTGTTCCTGAACATTTTCTCCTTGGGCAATGTAACGACAGTTGGATGATTTTGCCCATGGAGTCAAGGAAATGAAATTAGAAAGTGGAACCGAGGAGACCTTTCAGGCTAATAAAGGAGGTTTCTTGTGGCTTCTGCTCTTATGTAGGACTTAAGAGCAGACTCCACAAGTTGCCTTTTTTAATAGCCCTCACTGGACGGGGCATGAGCAGATCCACCAGTTGCCCATGCCCCGTTCAATGAAAGTGCTCTTCTTGAATATTTTCTCCTTGGACCATGGAATGGCAGTTGGACGATTTTGGCCATGGAGTCAAGGGAACTAAATTACAAAGGGGCATCGAGGAGAATTTTTGGGCCTAATAAAGGAGATTACTTGTGGTGTCTGCTTTTAAGCAGGACTTTAATACGGCAGTACAGGTTCACTTTAGAATCTACAGTACTGATGAGTAGTTGTTTGTACCTTGCCATTTATATCTAATGTGGCCACTGAAGACATCCACAGATGGTGGCCTCTGTGATCAGGTGGCAGGAACTAGACAGCGTTCCAGGTTACTTGGATTACCAGTGAAATAATCAGAGCTCTATAGTTTGGAGCTGTTAGAATCTGAATGGATGAAGGTATTTGTAGTCACCATTAGGGGACTATGGAAGATGTTTCCTGACTAAAACATGTTCTCTTCTCTTTCCCTCCCCCTGGGCTCTCAGGGGACTCAGTTGATTTTCAGTGCAGCAAAGGAACTGGGCCAGTTATCAAAGCTGAAGGTATAGTTCATTGTTGTGTGCTGCTTGTAGAATTTCCAAAGCTTAGCATCTAATGTGTCTTGTCCCTCACTGCATGCCTCCAATGTCCCTCAAACAGCATCTTAAAGGATGTGTCCACTTAATAATGAATATTCAGTATTCTGTGGAATTTGGTAAGTTAATGAATCCTCTGGGCGTGTTACCCACCCTAACAAGATTCCTCAGCGGCTGAATGTCCTATGCTGGCAACTTTGGTGCAGCCACCGACAACCTACTGTGGCCAGGCTGAGTCACTTCCGCTACTCTCCACCTAATTCTTTGTCTACTGCAAGTTAAAACTTAAGGGAGGAACACTGGCTTACATGGTAAAGGAGAATTACTTCCAAAGCTTGTAATATGGAGGGAGGTGGGAAGGATTAGAATCTCCAGCATTTTTTTGTAGCCTTTATCTTGCATGGGGTGGTTTTTGGTACTTTTCGTGTTGATGGTGGCATAGGAAGTGAGGTGAAATCCCTTCAAGGAGATAAATACAAGGAGATAGATCCAAGGTCTTCATAATACATATCAACCTCTTCAGGACCATAAAGGGTCCCTTCTTGATAAAGGTTAAAGCATATCTAAACCCAAAAATGAAATATATTGTAGCTTACCAGTAATGATGAGCTAAGGTTCAGGCTAAACCTTTGGGAAGCTGTCACATAATAGAAGGACGTGGAATTCCCCACCTTGCAACCGCACGTAACAAAGGGGCAGTGATGCTCGTAACTTTGTTGACCAAGTGGCCATATGTTGGTCCATGACGTTGTCCAAAAAGGGCTATGGTTGCCATATTTGGATAATGATATCAGATCGTATCCTCTTCCATTCGTAACATGTGGTTGCAAGGTGGAGAATTCCACAACCACAGCTTATTGGGCTGGTGGCTTGCTATTGTGTCACAACTTCATGTGGGTTTGGTCTTAACCTTAGCACATCAGATCATTAGATGTGGTGGCCGCAATCAATTTTTTTTATTCTCACCTGGTGATCCTGCCAGTAACAGACTTTCT
The DNA here is from genome assembly GCA_018402905.1 of Glandirana rugosa. Classification (NCBI taxonomy): domain Eukaryota; kingdom Metazoa; phylum Chordata; class Amphibia; order Anura; family Ranidae; genus Glandirana; species Glandirana rugosa. The sequence goes on from BLSH010260803.1 coordinate 577,652, forward strand.
GTCCTAGGGTGACAATGTTCGCTCACTGTACTGTATCTATGGTCAGCAGCTCGTGATGTGTTATAAGTTTTCATTAGCATACCAAAATCCATTACTGAATATTCAATATCTCCTGTAATTGTCCTTTAATCAAACCCCTGCGGTCATTGCATGGAATGCCACGTGACTGCGCTTGTAGCTTCCCGTTGCGCATTGTCGCATTGCCACGTGACTTTTGTGTTGCACTCAGCATGGTGATAGCTTGGTATATCATGTCCACGCTTTTCGTTTGCCACTAATCGTCACATGACTGCTTCCTCTTAAGTATAGCATGTCATGGAATGTCACATTTCCTTATCCTCACGTGGAATGGTCTAGATGTTTGCAAAGTATACTTATGTGTGTGTTTGTAGTATTATTACAATGTTGTGTTCAATAAATATCAGCTTGATGTACGTATGTGTAGAAAGTTTGTTAGTCTAGTACACCGGTGGTCATTAAAAAATACTCCTTAGTTTGGTGGTTAGCAAGGAGAATATCCCCCTTTGTGATACTTAATTGGTGTCAGTGATCGCTTATCTGAGAGGCAGAAATTACTCATGGAACTCCTAACAACCTGTGGAGAGATCCTAATGTTCCATGGAACCCAAGCAGAGAAAGGCTGCTCTATACAGAAGTCCATAGATGGGTTCCATTCACGTGGTGTGAGTATAGTCCTAGATGGGCAGGATCTCCTATAATGCTTCTTACATTGGAGTTTAGTGAGGAGAATGCCCCCTTACATAATTGGTGTCAGTAGTAGCTTTTCTAAGAGTCAGGAATTGCTTATGGAACTGTAGGTCCATAGATGGGTTCCATGCAGGCAGTGTGAGGATAGCCCTAGATGGGCAGGATCTCCAAGAATGCTGCTTACATTCGTGGTTGGCTAGGAGAATGCCCACTTAGAAATACATAATTGGTGCCAGCAGTAGCTTTTCTACAAGGGAGAAATTGCTTATGGAGCCCCTAACAACCTGTGGAGGAATCCTAATGTTTCATGGAACCTAAGCTGAGAATGCAGGTGGTGTGAGGACAGCCTTAGATGGGCAGGATCTCCTAGAATGCTCCTTACATTGGTGGTTGGCAAGTAGAATGCCCCCCAGAAATACTTGGTGTCCGTAGTAGCTTATCTGAGAGGCAGAAATTGCTTATGGAACCCCTAACAACCTGTGGAGGAATCCTAATGTTCCATGGAACTCAAGTTGGAGAAAGGCTGCTCTATGCATAGGTCCATAGATGGGTTCCGTGCAGGTGGTGTGAGGATAGCCCTAGATGGGCAGGATTTCCTAGAATGCGCCTTACATTGGTGGTTAGTGAGGAGAATGCCTGCTTAAAGATACTTGACTGGTGTCAGTGATATCTTATCTGAGAGGTGGATATTGCTTATGGAACCCCTAACAACCTGTGGAGGAATCCTAATGTTCCGTGGAACCCAAGCTGAGAAAGGCTGCTCTATACATCTATAGAAAGGTTCCATACAGGTGGTGTGAGGACAGCCCTAGATGGGCAGGATCTCCTAGATTTATTGATTTATTTCAGGTACTTATATAGTGCTGTCAATTTACGCAACGCTTTGCAGATCTCCAAATATAGAGGGACAGTGCCCTAAGAAGGGAAACTTGAATGTTGGCATGTACACAAAATATAGGAAACGATCGTGTTATTCAGCCCAGCAGTCTCCACAGGTATCACCTCTGGGCAGACTTTACTGCTACTTTTGTTGAGGTTCAGCAGAATAAACCCAGACCCAAGGGGAGAGCAATGTTCCAGCCACACCATACAAGCCTGTTTGTCACACAAGTGATAGCAGCATCATCCTGGCTCAGTGTAAGCCTTGCCTTGACGCGTTTCACGCCATAGTGTGTCTTAGTCATGGACCTCCATGACTAAGCCCCATGGGCAGGGTGTGGCTTAGGCTGAGTTGAGGCTATCACTTGTGTGACGGACAGGCTTGTATAGTGTGCGTGAATGGAACACTTCTCTCGCTTTCGGGTTGTATAGTGTCAAGACAGACTTTTCACTTAGTCTGCATCCTCAGCGGAAGCCATCAGATGTGGCTATAGAAGCCTGTGCTGGAACCCAAAACTTTGAGGTTCACCAAACTTGAGGGGAATTTTACATGACTAGAATGCCCCATTCTTGATGTGTATTTCCAAATGCATTAATTTGTTGGAAATAACACAGAAATTATCTGTAAGAAGTTCAGTCATTTTTATATTCTTATGTTTAAACCTGATTCTGTAATGTGAGCTTCTCTGTGCCAAAGAGGAGGATGTGCAGGAAGTCCTTCTGTTATGGGTAGTGACTATGGAGATTGGCGGTCCCAATGAGAGCTCTAGAGCCATCTAGTGGGGGTGGCGGGTCTCTGCTGGTGGTGGTAACCATTTTTTATTATTCCAGGATCACATGGTTCGAGAAGAGACTCGAAGTCTTACCCCAAAACAATGTGCGGTCATGGATCTGGCTCTGGATACTATCAAGGTAAACCCAGCGCTGAAAACCTGGTCATATCAATGTTATTTTGTTGTTAGATTGAAATTTTCCATTGCATGTGGACTTTTTTTTTATTTGTCACGTGTTGCTGTTTTTTCAGAGCCATCCAAATTTTCAAAGTTATATCTGGTTTCAATTAATCTTGCTTTGATCTTTTTTTTTTTTTTTCACAGATTAAAAAAAAAAGTTAATGAGCAACAAAATCTTACCGGTCACAGGCTCCTCTTGTGATGCATTTCACCCTAACATAGGACAGTCTGCTTTATTCCTCTTTCAGCAACAAAATCATATCAGACAAACTGCACCACTGACGCATTTCACCCTAGCATAGGGCTTTGTTTGCTTTATTCCTCTTTCAGCAACAAAATCATATCAGACACGGTCTCCTCCCTAACACGTTTCGCCCTATGCTTCTTCCTGATTTATTTCAACCTAGCGTAGGACTTTGTTTATCTTATTCCTCTTTTAGCAACTTCATCCCACCGGACACCGTCTTCTCCTCTGATGCATGTCACCTTGTTGTAGGACTTAGTCTGTTTTATTCCTCTTTTTGCAAAATCCCATCAGACACTGGCTCCTCTCTAACACGTTTCGCCCTTAGCATAGGACCATCTACCTCTTTTACCAACAACATCATCCTCTGACACCTTTCATCCTAACATACAGTAGGACTTACTGCTTAATTTATTTCTCTTTTAGCAACAACATCCCTTTGCATACAGTCTCCTCTTGTGATGCATTTTGCCCTAATATATTGCTTCGTCTACTTTCTCTTTGAGCAACAACATCCCACAACTGACGCATTTCATACTAATGTAGGGCTTAATTCACTTTATTTGTCTTCAAACAAGAGCTTCCCATCTGATACAGGCTCCTGACTTACACATTTTGCCCTAAGATAGGACTTGGCATACTTTACTCCATAACAACATTGAATCGAACACAAACTCCTCCTTTGATGCGTTTCACCCTAAAGTAGAGCTTAGTCTACTTTTTGTTTATTATAGCAACATCATCCCACTGGACACAGGCTTCTTACTGATGCATTTCACCCTAGCGTAGGGCTTTGTCTACCTTATTCCTCTTTTAGCAACATCATCCCACCGGACACAGGCTTCTCCTCTGATGCGTGTCACCTTGTTGTAGGACTTAGTCTACTTTATTCCACTCTGAGCAACAAAATCCCATTAGACCCTGGCTCCTCACTAACACGTTTCGCCCTAACATAGGACTTGGCCTACTTATTTATTTTTTTACCAACAACATCCCACCTGACACAGGTTCACCCTTGACACGTTTCGCCCTAACGTACAGCAGGACTTTGTGTACTTTATTTCTCTTTTAGCAACAAAGTCACACTACACACAGGCTCCTCTTGTGATGCGTTTTACCCTAACATAGGGCTTTTCATCTACTTTGTTCCGCTTGGAGCAACAACATCTGATCTGAAACAGATCCCTTCCTGTCACATTTTGCTCTAAAATGGGGAGTAGTCAACTTTTATTCCTTTTTTAGCAGCAACATCCCATCGGAAACAAGCCCCCCCTCTCTGATGCATTTCACCCGGACTTGGGGCTTAGTCTGGGTCTAAACCCTACGTTAGGGCAAAATGAGGAGCTTGTGTCCAGTGGAATGTTGATGCTCAAAGTGGAGTAAAGTGGGTTTTAACCAGAAGTCCTTGGTTTTGGTGTGTCCTGTTCTTAAATGGGGTAGTGAGTGCTCTTTGGAAGGGAAGCGCCTCCCAGTAGGCCTGGTGCACCCATGGCAGGTTCTGATGAACTTGACCGTCAGCCTGGAGCAGAGCTATTTTCTTTGTTTATGTAGACTTTAGCCAGTGTGAGTTTGGGTGAGCCACTCAATTGGGTGTATTATTCTCTCCAGGGGCTTAGGACTTTAAAGTAATCCCAAGGGCACTAAATTAGCCTCATCAATTTGTTTTATCCCACCACCAGCATTTGTGAATCCAACTGTAACCTTGCAAATTTGTGCAAATGCATTACAAAAATGTATCCTATTATTTTTTTATATATATATATATATATATATATATATATATATATATATAATTTATGTGTGTGTGTGTGTGTGTGTATGTGTATATATATATATATATATATATATATATATATATAATTTTTTTTATTTATTTATTTTTTAAAGAAAAGCCCCAACTTTTATCATTAAATAAGCCATCCTAGAGCTCTGATCCAGCTCCAGGGACTTTAGCTAGACTAAGATGATGCCATCAGTCTGCTGCAGGCAGGATAAAGCATTTCCTCAGTCTCCTGTCCCTCAGCAAACAGTTTGTACATTGTAACTTTGTAGCAAGTCACAAGGTGAGAGGCTGCTTTGTGAAAACAGCCAAGAACTGCACAGGCACCAGGATTGACATGACTGAGCCAGCATCTCATTTCCAGAAAGGGGGCATATGAACTTTGTTACATACATGGAGAAACATATTTTTATTTATTTCAGGTACTTATATAGTGCTGTCATTTTACGCAGCGATTTACATATATATTGTACATTCACATCAGTCCCTACCCTCAAGGAGCTTACAATCTAAGGTCCCTAACTCACATTCATATACTAGGGCCAATTTAGACAGGATCTAATTTACCTACCAGCAGCATGTCTTGTGTGGGAGGAAACCCACGCAGGCACAGGGAGAACATGCAAACTCTAGGCAGGTAGTGCTGTGGTTGGGATTCAAACCAATGACCCTTTTGCTGCCAGGTGAAAGTGCTATCCACTAAACCACTGTGCTGCCTGCTGGAATCTTATTGGTCGTGAAGGATACAACAAACTGTTGCTGTCTGGGTGACTGTCTTGCCCGTCTTCTCTTCTGTGCAGCAATATTTTCACGCTGGAGGAAACGGTCTGAAGAAAACGTTCCTGGAGAAGAGCGCGGAATTGCAGTCTCTGCGCTATGCCCTCTCGCTCTACACACAGACCACAGACACGCTCATCAAGACCTTTGTGCAATCACAGACGGCGCAAGGTGAGTTCCTGGTCAATGTTACATTGGATCTCCATATACTTGCCTGGCTCCATCTAGTGGTAATGGGAGATTCTCAATTAAAGGGAAATAATTTGGAGTTCATTCACAAAGCGTGAAAGTAGTCATGTGACCTGGTGCATCTTTGTGAGTCTTCTGTCTCAGATATTGCTTTGTCTATTGTTACGTTTGTAAAGTCTATTGTGTCATCGTATACTCTGACCAAAGTGCGGCTCCTATTTATTAAAGGCAAAGTTGCATCGCCTATTATTACTGTATTTTCCTCCATAATACAGTATAATAATTTACAAAGCACCAAGATATGACAAAGGTAAAAGGGGAACAAGTTTTTGAATAATTTTATACTGGATAGAGTGGGGAAGGGTTACGCCCTCTGTCAAGTTTTTATTGCTGTCTCCCAGCTGGAGAGATCCTGTCTTTGTTCTGGTGACCATTGATAGTGATGGGTGAGTCCAACATTTAAGAATTGTTACTGGAGCAAGAGGTGGGAGAAGATCCTTTGGGACCAACATTTGAGACCAAATGCTCTGAGGAGGACAGTCTAAAGCTCACCTTACACATTGCAACCTGACTGTACAAACTTTGGATCTACCAACAGCTGTGTGATCCAAGGGCCTGTGTTTTTTATTTTTTCTTGTATACAGATTGTGTGGTTTAGATAAGTCCCCATATAAAGGTCACCATGCCCGTTGCAATGAGAATATACAGTTTTTGATTTACCAAAACTATAACACAGGAGCATCTGCCGAGAACAGGGATAGCGGAAGCCCCTAATTATGGGCACAGCAGGTGTACAAATACAGGGGCACAGTGTACGGATTGCGCAAACCCCCTATAAGTGGGCACAGTAGGTGTACAGACTTGGACACTCAGTGAAGGGATGTGGGGAGCCCCTCATAATAGGACCTCATATAAGGGTCTCCATATCCATTACAATCTGAATACACAGCTTAGCAGTATCTGGGCATAGCAGGTGTACAGACCTGGGAACTTAGTGCAGGAATGGTGGGAACCCCTCATAATGGGCACAACAGGTGTGCAGGATCGTGGGCACAGCAGGGATGGTGGGAGCTTCTCATAATGGGCACAGCAGGTGTACAGACCTGGGAACTCAGCACAGGAACTCAGTGCAGGGATGGTGAGAACCCCTCATAATGGGCACATCAGGTATACAGCCCTGGGAACTCAGCGCAGGGATGGTGGGAACCCCTCATAAGGGCCACATCAGGTATATAGACCTGGAAACTCAGCACAGGGATGGTGGGTGCCCCTCATAATGGACACAGCATATTTACAGATCTGGGAACTCAGCGCAGGGATGGTGGGTACCCCTCATAATGTGCACATCAGGTATACAGACCTGGGAACTCAGCGCAGGTTGGTGGGTACCCCTCATAATGGGCACATCAGGTATAGAGACCTGGGAACTCAGCGCAGGGATGGTGGGTACCGCTCATAATGGGCACAGCGGGTGTACAGACCAGGGAACTCAGCACAGGGATGGTGGGAACCCTTCATAATGGGCACAGCAGACCTTGGAAAAGAGTGCAGAAATCTCAGCAAATCAATCCCTAAAATATAGAAGAGACGGTCAGGTTGGATAACTCTCCAGCATCCATCAAAATCTGAAATTTCACTTTGTATGGACTGACCCATTAAGACAAAGAGACCCATAAATCCTAATCACGTAATATTTATTTCTAATTCTCTGGAGGACCATGAATGACAAAAGACCTAGTGCTGGGTCAAGCAGCAACCATAGCGTTTTTTTCTTTCCTAACACTCATGTTTCTTTTGATGTAATGTACTAGCAGTTCTTTGTTGCTCAGCGTTAGGGTGTCATGTGTATACTGTGTTTGCTCCTGCTTCATGTCTGTATAACCGTCTCTTCCTCTTTCCCTACCTGCCGTCTCTCGTGTCTCAGTGCATGATGGGAAGGGTATTAGGTATACAGCTAACGAGGACGTTCCTCCCAAGGAGGGTATGTTTAGCAGTTATCCTTGTAGTTTACAACACCTTACCTGTATACCCCTAGATTCCAGCTCCACCATCTTATAGTGGAGTAGACTCCATTCCCCATAGAGTAGACCCATCCAGAGCTGATACCTTGCTTATAAGTGATCATTGGTGGATTTAGTTCCTGGTTGGCTTTTTATAGCTGTGATTTCAGTGAGGAGATCTTCTATTCCCTGGTTCCGTCTCCACGTTGGGCCCAGTATTGGAGTAGCTCATTCTCACTAGCATAGGAAATGTGAAAACTACTTTGCACAAGTGGCAATGCTGATCACTGTGGAGATTTCACCTTCAGAGTTCTTGGGAGACACAGAAGGCCGCTTGGGTATTATACCTTCATCTTCTTGATGACATGAAATTTGGTTCTTATGAATTGAATCCTTTGGGGCAAGAAATGTTGTCAGTATCGCAGCTTAGTAGTGGTGCCCATTTACAGTTTGAGCCTTTCCAAAAGAGGTCATTGAAGACCACCAAGGGTCAACCAAAATGGACATCATGTATCTTCAAGAAGAAACCATGTGTTTTGACCTCATCAACGAATCCGCTTCCTTTCCTTCGTGGAGCGAAGTCTGGATAGTAAATAAAAGGAGGGCTCTTATTGGTCGGTAGGGGGCAATCTTGGATCTTGAACATGTGTGGTCTATAGTGTTCTGTTTTGGAGAGCTCACGCACTGAAGGATATTAATAAAAGAGAATAGTTGCAGAAAGGAGGGTCTTCTCCACACAGTTATCCAAATTGCGGCCCACTGCCCTTTGCTCACCTTTATATAGCTCTTGGGGCACTATTCTTCCCACTGACACCCAACAATGAGGCACCATTCTGTCCAAAAGAGGTTATTGAAGACCAACAAGGGTCAACCAAAATAGACATCATGTATCTTCAAATAGAAACAATATGTTTTGACCGAATCAATAAATCCGCTTCCTTTCCTTCATGGAACCAAGTCTGGATAGAAAATAAAAGGAGGACTCTTATTGGTCGGTAGGGGGCAACAGGGTGATCTTGGATCTTGAACATGTGTGGTCCATAGTGTTCTGTGGAGAGCTCACGTACTGAAGGATATTAATAAAAGAGAATAGTTGCCGAAAGGAGGGTCTTTTCCACACAGTTCTCTAGAGCGGAGGTCTCCAAACTATGGCCCTTTGCTCGCCTTTATATGGCTTTTGGGGCACTATTCTTCCCACTGACACCCAACAATGAGGCACTATTCTGTCCACTGACAACAAAGATGGGGAATGGGGAAATCCTATTGACTACCAAGCCTGAGGCATTGTTTACTTGCTGTTCGGGCAAAGTCTAATTTTCTGCTCCCACTGGCCACATTCAGACCCCCCTGAAGGTCTAAAGGACAATAAAAAGTTAGGAGACCTCTGCCCTTGACTTTGGCTTGGACAGAGCTACTTAATTATCCACTTGTCATTTATGTACAGTTAGAGAGCCCTGAAAAAAATGGACAGCAGAGACCTGTGCATTAGAGGAGCACCAGCAGATAGCCTTTTAAAGGTCGCACAAGACGTGCTAACTGGAAATTCAGACCTGCATTTAGGAAAGGAGCGGGAGGGGTCAGAGGGGCAAATAATAATTTTGCCCCCTCCATCAAATATTTTTTGTGAGCCATTGGGAAGCAAAGGCCCCATCTGATACTGTTGGAAAACATATTTTTTTAGCAGCACCTAGAAGAGGCCTGTCCTTGTGCCTGTATGGAAACTTACAAACATTCTCTGGTAAAGAAGTCAGCTATTTTATATACACAACGGTCTGCCAAGTGACTTCAACTCTCATCTTAGTCATGTCCCCTAAAGAGCCGAGGGCTGTGTGAAGACTGAGCCCTTAACTGAAATCGTCTGTGTTGATGGAGACCAGTTGCTCAAGGAGAGGTTACCTGTTGAGTGGTATGGGTATTTATGTTATGGGTTTGGGTCACACAACTTTCAGCTCACCTGTAGAAGTTTTTAACAGAGGGTTCAAAATCACTGAACAGCCCTTTTCAGTGAGTTGGGGGAAGGGTTTAGTGCCTGAAAAAGCTCATTAGGTCTTGGCAGTATGCCAATTATGGAGTAGTTTGGTGATGGGAGATGAATGGGCAGAAGTTTGTGGGGCAGCCTAGGTCAGCATTGTTCTGGTAGTAGAGGACCATGTACACCGCACACTAACATTGCCCAATAACCCTTTCCTTAGGTGAAATTACTCCTAGTAACTGACTGTAACATTCTGTCTGTCCCAGGCTCTGGTGTGGATGACTCAGTGGGAGAGGTGTCCATACAGATTGATCTGTTCACTCATCCAGGAACCGGCGAGCAGAAGGTGACTGTTAAAGGTAAGGCAATAATAATGCTCCAAGTTTGTTTTTCTTTTTGTCCCCTTCTTTTTCCTTTTTTTTCCCTCTTTTATGATTGGTAGCTAGATAATGCTCCACATTTTTAATACAATTTGAATCGTATTTATTTATTTCAGGTACTTATATAGCGCTGCCAATTTACGCAGCGTTTTACATATATATTGTACATTCACATCAGTCCCTACCCTCAAGGAGCTTACAATCTAAGGACCCTAACTCACATTCATACACATACTAGGGTCAATTTAGACAGGATCTAATTAACCTACCAGCATGTCTTTGGAGTGTGGGAGGAAACCGGAGTACATAGAGGAAACCCACGCAGGCACAGGGAGAACATGCAAACTCCAGGCAGGTAGTGTCGTGGTTGGGATTCGAACCAGCGACCCTTTTGCTGCCAGACGAAAGTGCTACTCACTACACCGCTGTGCCACTCTGAATCCTTTATTTAGTTGCACTGTTACATTTTAGACCATAGATAGACCCACCCACCCCATGTCTAATTTAAGTTCATGCAAATCTGTGAGATTCCCCTATCCACAAACGGGCAGAGAGACACATCCAAGGATATCCCAGCTGCACCCAAGTATTCTTTGGCCTGAGCCATATTTTCCTTGGAACATAGAATTTCAATCAGTATTTGTCACCGTCTCTAAAAAAAAATAGGGTATCTGTTGATAGGATGCAGTATCTCTGATAACCTGTGGTGGCGCTGTCTCCTTATATCACTCTCTGTGCTTTCCCTGGCAGTGGTGGCCGCGAATGACCTCAAGTGGCAGACAACTGGCATGTTCCGACCCTTCGTGGAGGCCACTGTGATTGGACCTCATCTGAGCGATAAGAAGAGGAAGTTCACCACCAAGTCTAAGAGCAACAACTGGGCTCCCAAATACAACGAGACCTTCCACTTGTGAGTGCTGGGGCAAATATGTGTGGTGGCCATGGTGGCATATGTAGGGGTGTAGTCTCCCTGCCATGGCATCTACCACGGCTTATTTATGTTGGTAGATAATAATAGATGGTATTACTCCTCGGTGTTCTTTACACCACCTCCTGACTCCTGCCCCAAATCTGCTGGACTTGAAGGAAAACTCCATTTACAACACAATTAGGAACGAAATTGCTGGCAAGTTGAATCACCCACTAGATTTTATTGTTCTTGAAGAATACATTGCCAATACCTTGGCAGGACAGCTACATTTTTCAGTTTTTCACAAATTTATACAAAACCTAAGGATGGTGTTTCCCCTGATGTAGTCTCTATTATCTCAATAAATATTTTAATCAAATCTGATATACTTTAGATGGGACCAGCTTGGCTGAGAACTGCCTGCCACATTTCCTCACTCTGTACCTGTCCACGTGGGAGTTTTGGGCTTTACTGGCCATCTTTAATGTGTTCCAGCTCTTAATGTTACATTCTCCATACACTGAATGAAAATCCAGCAGGTCTAATGGGAACCTGTCATAATGGGCACAGCTGGTATACAGGACTAGAGACTCAGTGCGGGGATGATGGGAGTTCCTCATAAGAGGCACAGCAATTGTACAGACCTGGAACTCAGTGCAGGGATGGGGAGAACCCCTCATAATGGGCACAGTAGGTGTTCAGACCTGGAAACTCAGAGCAAGGGTGGTGGAAGCCCCTCATAATGGGCACAGCAGGTTTGCAAACCCAGGAACTCGGCTCAGAGATTTTGGAAGTAGAGTCCCCATGAGATAGAAGGGACTGTCAGGGGGTTTACCACCCCAGCATCTAGCAAGGTGAACTTTGTAACAAACTCCACCCTTGATCCACCTACACTGGCCTCCTTGCACCTTCCCCTTCCTCCATAATTCAAACTAAACTCTCTCTCTAGGCATGCCTATACTCTTGTCTGTCTGCCTAGGGATGCCAATACTCTTGTCTAGCTGCCTAGGGATGCCAGTACTCTTGTCTAGCTGCCTAGGGATGCCAATACTCTTGTCTAGCTGCCTAGGGATGCCAATACTCTTGTCTATCTGTCTAGGGATGCTAAAGTTCTTGGATGCCTATACTCTTGTCAAGCTGCCTAGGGATGCCGATAATATTGTCTATCTGCCTAGGGATGCCAATACTCTTGTCTACCTGCCTAGGCATACCTGCACTTTTGTCTACCTGCCTAGGAATACCTATACTCCTTTTTTTTTTTTTTTTCTTGCTGCCTAGGGATGCCTGTTCCCTTGTCCACCTGCCTAGGGAAGCCTATACTCTTGTCTATCTGCTTAGGGAAGCCATTACTCTTGTCTATCTGCCTAGGGATGCCCTTACTCTTGTCTATCTGCCTAGGGATGCCAATACTCTAATCTACCTGCCTAGGCATACCTATATTTTTGTTTACCTGCCTATGAATACCTATACTCTTTTCTAGCTGCCTAGGGATGCCTATACCCTTTTCCATCTGCCTAGGGATGCCGATACCCTTTTCCACCTGCCTAGGGATGCCTATACCCTTGTCCACCTGCCTAGGGATGCCCATACTCTTGTTTAGCTACCTAGGGATGTCTATATTTTTGTCTATGGCTGTTCATGACTTCCAATAACTTACAGCGACATTATGGATTCATATTGACCTTATTATTTTTATCTTTCCGTTTAGTATTCTGGGCAATGAGGATGGTCCAGAGTGTTATGAGCTGCAGGTCTGCGTGAAGGACTATTGCTTCGCCAGGGAGGACCACGTGCTGGGAATCTCTGTCATTCAGCTGCGTGACATCGTAGACAAAGCCAGCTGTGCCTGCTGGTGCCCGCTGGGCCGCCGCATCCACATGGACGACACAGGACTGACCATCCTACGCATCCTCTCCCAGAGGACCAACGATGAGGTGGCCCGGGAGTTTGTCAAACTGAAATCGGAGACCCGCTCCACTGAGGAGGCAAGCTGAGCCACGAAAGCTGCATCTTCTAGTATGTGCCAATTATACCGACCCTCGCTCGGTGGCTGCCCTCGGACCGGAAGGGAAGGCGATAAGCGAGCAGAATATTTATTTTTTAGTTGCAGACACCACAGATGAACACATAGACTCTCCGGTGTCTTGTAAATAAGATATTTATATAGAAAGGACTCTGTTGGCGACTGTATTGGCCGCCTCCTGTGCTCTTAAAGGTGTGATATTGCTGGGACAGACTGAGGATTGTCTGGTTCTGGAACTCATAGGTGTACAAGGTGCAAGACTTCTGGGACAGACTGAAGACAGTCAGGTTCTGGAACTCGCAGCCGTATACGGTGCAAGGTTTCTGGGACGGATTGAAGGAGGTCAGGTTATGGATCTCATGGGCGTACAATGACGCTTAGTTTTTCTAGAGCAGCCTTTCTCAACCTTTTTAAAATGAAGGAACCCTTGAAATAACTTTCAGGTCTCAGGGAACCCCTTCTAATAATTACTATTACCACAGCTTATGGTACATGAACATAAACAGTAAATTAAGATATAAGAGTAAAAAAAAAAAAGAAGGAATGTGGCATTCTCAGTGTACTTGACACCCACAGCTACTCTTTACAAGTTTTCCATCACATTGGTGGTCAGTAGAGAAGCACCCTTTTGCACTGGTGGTCAGTAGAAATTCCCCCCTTACATTGGTGGTCAATGTAGTGTGCCTTTTTGCATAGGTCATAAATGTGGTCCCCCCGCCCCCTTTATATAGGTGATCTGTGAAGAAGGGCCTCCTTACAGTGGCTGTCAGTGAAGAAGGCCTCCTTACATTGGCTGTCAGTGAAGAAGGCCTCCTTACATTGGCTGTCAGTGGAAAAGGACCCCTTAGATTGGTGCTCTGGGGAAGAAGGCCTCCTTGCATTGTCTGTCAGTGCCAAAAGCACCCCGTACATTGATGCGTCCCCTTACATTGATGATCAGTGAAGAAGGGCCCCTTACATTGGTTGTCAGTGAAGAATGCCCCCTTACATTGGTTGTCAGTGGAAAAGGACCCCTTAGATTGGTACTCTGGGGAAGAATGCCTTCTTGCATTGGCTGTCAGCGAAGAAGGCCTCCTTGCATTGGCTGTCAGCGAAGAAGGCCTCCTTGCATTGGCTGTCAGCGAAGAAGGCCTCCTTGCATTGGCTGTCAGCGAAGAAGGCCTCCTTGCATTGGCTGTCAGTGTCAGAAGCACCCCTTACATTGATGCGTCCCCTTACATTGATGATCATTGAAGAAGGGCCCCTTACATTGGTTGTCAGTGGAAAAGGACCTCTTAGATTGGTACTCTGGGGAAAAAGGCCTCCTTACATTGGCTGTCAGTAAAGAAGACCTCCTTACATTGGCTGTCAGCGAAGAGGGCCTCCTTACCTTGGTTTTCAGCGAAGGACACCTTACATTGGTTGTCAGTGAAGAAGGCCCCCTTACATTGGCTGTCAGTGGAAAAGGACCCCTTAGATTGGTACTCTGTCAGCGAAGAAGGCCTCCTTTAATTGGCAGTCAGTGCCAGAAGCACCCCTTACATTAATGCGTCCCCTTAAATTGATGATCATTAAAGAAGGACCCCTTACATTTGTTGTTAGTGTAAAAGGACTCCTTAGATTGGTACTCGGGGAAGAAGGATCCCTTAGATTGGTGATCAGTGAAGAAAGGTCCCCTTTGCATTAATGGTTAGTGAGTGCCCCCTTACATTGGTGGTAATGATGAAGCCCCCCTTACTTTGCTAGTCAGTGTAAAAGGGCTCCCCTAGATTGGTTGTCACTCTCGATCAGTGGAGTAGGTCCATCTTACATTGGTTGCCAACGGCTTCCTTATATTGGTAGTCCATGGAAAAGAGTCCCTTAGATTGGTGGTCAGAGGGCGAAGGACCCTTTACTTTGTTGGCCAGTGGAGAAAGGCCTCCTTGGGGTCCATTGTTTTTTTTTTTTTTTCCATCTGAGAGGTAGAAAATGCCCATTTCTCAAGCATCCCTTACTAGCCTCTGAAGGAGCTCTAGTGTTCCATAAAGAGCCCTGGTTGAGTAAGGCTGCTCTGGTGTGATACTTATGTGACTGTTAAGGCAATAGGTCACAGATGACCAACCCTCCAGTGTGACAGCGAACTACAAAGGAAGAACGGATTCTGAAAACCCCATGTTATTCGATAAGTACGCGGCGCCTCTCTGTGCGAACACTGATGACAAGCTCAACATTTAAGTGACGTAGCGCTCCGGAACAACATGCCCAACGTACAGACTCTGCACATTTCTTTTTTTATCACTTTGCAATATCATATGTATTTTTTTTTAATTTTTCCTATTTTAAAAAAAAAAAATCTGTCTTAAGCGTTAATCGTTATTTTTATTAAGCCATCCTTTTTTTTTTTAATGCTTTAGTGCAGGTATTTTTTTCATATTAGGACGACTATGCGGGCCTCGTATCCAGAAGAGACAGACTATAAGATAGTATTTATTATTGGAGAATATGGGGACAAGCACCTTTTAGGAGGAAAGTTACAGTGACTGACTCCATGTGCCATAATTCGGTGCTCTGCGCAAGAGACTTTATTTTTCTGTTACAGCAGAAGCTCTGGAAAAGGCAAATAGTTAAGGTTTTTTTGGATTTTTTTTTTTTTTTTTTTGCACTATAGGGGGTTTGAAATTTGCATTCAGATCAGGAGCGGAATTTTCAGATTATCACCATTAGAAGGATATAACGGTCAAGGGAGGGGTTCATTCTCAACCTTCATTGAATTAAAGGCCAATTTCGGTCAAAACTTGGGGAAGGGATCTGTGTCCATGAAGGAGATTTCTTGCTATTCCTGTTTTGGTGATGCCATGTCACACACTGACCTATAGGGGGAGCTTTACTAAAACTAGAGCCTGCAAAATCTGGGTGCAGCTCTGCATGGAAACCAATCAGCTTCCAGGCTTTATTTTCAAAGCTTAATTGACCAAGCTGATTGGCCACCATGCACAGCTGCTCCAGATTCTGAGTGCTCCAGTTATAGTAAATCTACCCCAAAGTATCACCAAGAAAGTAAGTGATGGGATATTTCCTTAAGTTACAAGACTAACAATTCCTTAGCCTACTTAAAAAAAAAAAAAAAAAAAAAAAAAAAAGAGGTTATTATTGTTTTTGTCCCTGATGGGATGATTTTCCCTTACTTCCTACCTCCGCACACAGGTTGTCACCTGTAAGGAAGTAATGGGAAATCCCCTCAATGGAGACACAAACCCCCTTCTCCACTTGATCCAAAGTTTTGCCTGGAGTTGGGCTTTAAACCTGGCTTGACTGGTGACACGTAGTGGACGGATGTCATACCTCTCTCCCTCTTCGTATTGTACAAATGTAAGAAACCCATCCGCCAACGTTGTAATGTACAATTATATAACCTCTCTTCTGCCAAGACTGTGGCGCCCCCTGGTGCTGGCTGCATGATGACGCAGCAGCCAGCCGGAGGGGGGACGACTGTATTACTTGTTACAAGATGTGAGAGTATGATGTAGATTTGTCATTGTACGTGCCATTGTCACACAGCAGATACTGTAGTTTTAATGACAATAAAGAATATTAAATCAGCCCGGCATGTTTTGTGATGACTTTGTGGGGTGTAGAATACCATGTATAACCCACCAATAGGCTACAATATCTCTGACCTTGCATCCGGGGGAGAAAATGGCAAACCACTCAATGATTTCTTATCACCAGGAAAGTTACTTTACAGACCCCTTGTCCTTTCTAATGATCTGAAATGAATAACTGTACAAAAGGTTAAAGCGTTTTGTTAACCCCCCAAAAAAAAAAAAAATGTTGCTCCTGTCTCTTTAACCACTTGACCTCTGGGCACTTAAACCCCCTTCCTAACCAGACCAATTTTCAGCTTTCACTGCTCTCACATTTTGAATGACAATTACTCAGTCATACTACACGGTACCCATATGAAATTTTTGTCCTTTTTTTCACACAAATAGAGCTTTCTTTTGGCGGTATTTAATCACCGCTGAGTTATGGTTTTTTTACTCTATAAATGAAAAAAGACCGAAAATTTTGTAAAAAATTGCATTTTTCTTCGTCTGTTATAAAATTTTGCAAATTAGTAATTGTTCTTCATAAGTTTGGGACAAAATTTATATTGCTACCTATCTTTGGTAAAAATAAGCCAAATTAGTGGATATTATTTGGTCTTTGTGAAAGTTATAGAGTCTACAATCTATGGTGCCAATCACTGAATATTGATCACACCTGATGCACTGACGGCCTATCTCATTTCTTGAGACTCTAACAAGCCAGGAAAGTACAAATACCCCCCAAATGACCCCTTTTTAGAAAGTAGACAGTCCAAGGTACTTGGTAAGAGGCATGGTGAGTTTTCTGAAGTTGTAATTTTTTCCCACAGTTCTTTGCAATATGACAATTTTTATTTTTTATTTTTTTTCATAAAATTGTCATAATAACAGGCTATTTCCCACACCCAGCATATGCATACCACAAATTACACCCTAAAACACATTCTGCTATTCCTTCTGAGTATGGCGATACCACATATGTGAGACTTTATCACAGCCTGGCCACATACAGAGGCCCAATATGCAGGGAGCACCGTCGGGTGTTCTAGGAGCAGAAATTACGCATAAAATTTCTTGACTACTTATCATACTTTTGAAGGCCCTGGAGCACCAGGACAATATAAACACCCAAAAATGACCCATTTTGGAAAGTAAACACCCCAACATATATTCTAGGAGGCATAATTGTCATATTTTCCACAAGTTTTGGGAAAATGTGGAAAGAAAATGAAAACATACTTTTTCTTAAATAAAGTTGTCCATTTATACAATATTTCTAACACACAGCATGTACATAGCAGATATTACACCCCAAAATATATTCTGCTACTTGTCCCGTGTATGGCGATACCACATGTGTGAGGCTTTTCCACAGCCTGACCACATACAGAGGCCCAACATGCAGGGAGCACCATCAGGCATTCTAGGGACGCACATTTCAAATCTAATTTGACTACCTTTGGCATGGATGTGGATGGATGAGCCAGGGATGGAGCATGGATGTGGAAAGATGAGCCAGGGATGGAGCATGGATGTGGATGGGTGAGCCAGGGATGGAGCATGGATGTGGATGGATGAGCCAGGGATGGAACATGGATGAGCCTGGGATGGAGCATGGATAAGCATGAATCTGGATGGATGTGCCAGGGAAGGATGGATGAGTCAGGGATGGTGCATGGGTGAGCCAGGGATGGATGGATGAGCTAGTGGATGGAGCATGGGTGAGCCAGCGATGGATTAGCCATGGACAGGTGAGCCAAGGACTGGATGGGCCAGCGATGGGTGAGCCAGGGATTGGGTGAGCCATGGATGGGTGAGCCAGGAATGGGTGAGCCATGAATTGGGGGAACCAGGGACGGGTGAGCCAGAAATGGGGTGAGCCATGGACGGGTGGATGGATGAGCCAGGGACAGGTGGATGGATGAGCCATGGATGCCATGGATGGGTGAGCCAGGGATGCATGGATGAGTGAGCCAAGGATGCACGGATGGGTGAGCCAGGGATGCATGGATGGATGTGCCAGGGATGCACGGGTGGATGAGCCAGGGATGCACAGATGGATGGATGGACCAGGGGTGGATGGATGGACCAGGGATGCATGAGTGGATGGACCAGGGATGCATGGGTGGATGAACCAGGGATGTACGGATGGATGGGCCAGGGATGCACGGATGGATGAGCCAGGGATGCACGGATGGATGGGCCAGGGGTGCACGGATGGATGGTCCAGGGATGCACGGATGGATGAGCCAGGGATAATGAGCCAGGCATGCATGGATGGAAGGATGAGCCAGGGATGGATGGATGGATGAGCTAGGGATAATGAGCCAGGGATGCAGGGATGCATGGATGGATGGATGAGCCAGGGATGCAGGGATAATGAGCTCCTGCTCCCTCCTCCCCTTCCTCTCCTCACACACTGTGTGATCGGTGTAAGGAGAGGGGAGGAGCTGAACTGGACATGTTCCAGTTTGTGTGCAAGTGATCATTCCGTCCATTGGACAGAGTGATCACGTGGTAAAGGGCCGCTGTCATTGGTCCTTTACCCCAATCTGTGACGCGCCGGGTCTGGGAGACCCGATGGTCACAGACACTCCCGGGTGCGCACCCCAGGGGGTGTGCGGGAGCGCGATTCCGGGAGGACGTCCATGCCAGAATAATATGACCGCGCTGTAGACGTCTTTCGTCTATAGCGCAGTCAGCAAGTGGTTAATGTGCAATTAGCAGCATGGTGCTTTTGCTTTTTAAATTATCCCTCTGTATCCCCTAAAATACCTGTGTGATAATACCAGGTCATGCCCCCCCCCGTGTGCTGACTCCCCTTATCATGTAGCTGATCCTGAGAGCCCCGTGGTCTGTGCAGTCTGACTGTGCAGACAACTGATCCTAGGAAGCCTGTGTGATAACTATACAAATAAGTATATATTTATATATGTGTGTGTTTAACACAGACACTGGGGAAACAAATTGTGCTAATACAGAGGGCATGGGAGCACTTTATACAACTGGCTTAACAACCACTTTAACTGTAAGGACCACTTATATATTTATACATGGTGATCATCCCCCCCATCCTTATGCATTTATACAGTATCTCACAAAAGTGAGTACACCCCTCACATTTTTGTAAATTTTTTATTCTATCTTTTCATGTGACAACACTGAAGAAATGACACTTTGCTACAATGTAAAGTAGTGAGTGTACAGCTTGTATAACATTGTAAATTTGCTGTCCCCTCAAAATAACTCAACACACAGCCATTAATGTCTAAACTGCTGGCAACAAAAGTGAGTACACCCCTAAGTGAAAATGTCCAAATTGGGCCCAATTAGCCATTTTCCCTCCTCGGTTTTATGTGACTCGTTAGTGTAACAAAGTCTCAGGTGTGAATGGGGAGCAGGTGTGTTAAATTTGGTGTTATCCCTCTCTCTCATACTGGTCACTGGAAGTTCAACTTGGCACCTCATGTCAAAGAACTCTCTGGGGGCCTGAAAAAAATAATTATTGCTCTACATAAATAAGGCCTAGGCTATAAGAAGATTGCCAAGACCCTGAAACTGAGCTGCAGCATGGTGGCCAAGACCATACAGCGGTTTAACAGGAGAGGTTCCACTCAGAACAGCGCCTCACCAACCAAAGAAGTTGAGTGCAGTGCTCAGCGTCATATCCAGAGGTTGTCTTTGTGAAATAGATGTATGAGTGCTGCCAGCATTGCTGCAGAGGTTGAAGGGGTGGGATGTCAGCCTGTCAGTGCTCAGACCATACGCCGCACACTGCATCAAATTGGTCTGCATGGCTGTCGTCCCAGAAGGAAGCCTCTTCTAAAGATGATGCACAAGAAAGCCTGCAAACAGTTTGCTGAAGACAAGCAGACTAAGGACATGGATTACTGGAACCATGTCCTGTGGTCTGATGAGACCAAGATAAACTTATTTGGTTCAGATGGTGTCAAGCGTGTGTGGCGGCAACCAGGTGAGGAGTACAAAGACAAGTGTGTCTTGCCAACAGTCAAGCATGGTGGTGGGAGTGTCATGGTCTGGGGCTGCATGAGTGCTGCCGGCACTGGGGAGCTACAGTTCATTGAGGGAACCATGAATGCCAACATGCACTGTGACATACTGGAGCAGAGCATGATCCCCTCCCTTAGGAGACTGGGCCACAGAGCAGTATTCCAACATAACGACCCCAAACACACCTCCAAGACGACCACTGCCTTGCTAAAGAAGCTGAGGGTAAAGGTGATGGACTGGCCAAGCATCTCCAGACCTAAACCCAATTGAGCATCTGTGGGGCATCCTGAAATGGAAGGTGGAGGAGCACAAGGTCTCTAACATCCACCAGCTCTGTGATGTCGTCATGGAGGAGGGGAAGAGGACTCCAGTGGCAACCTGTGAAGCTCTGGTGAACTCCATGCCCAAGAGGGTTAAGGCAGTGCTGGAAAATAATGGTGGCCACACAAAATATTGACACTTTGGGCCCAATTTGGACATTTTCACTTAGGGGTGTACTCACTTTTGTTGCCAGTGGTTTAGACATTAATGGCTGTGTGTTGGGTTATTTTGAGGGGACAGTAAATTTACACTGTTATACAAGCTGTACACTCACTACTTTACATTGTAGCAAAGTGTCATTTCTTCAGTGTTGTCACATGAAAAGATAGAATAAAATATTTACAAAATTGTGAGGGGTGTACTTACTTTTGTGAGATACTGTATATTTATACATGGAGATCATATTCCCCTGTAATCTCCTCTTGGATTAACTCAGTTCATCTAATCCAGGGGTGTCAAACTCCATTTCATCACAGGCCACATCAGCATTATGGTTGCCCTCTAAGGGCCAGTTGTATGTGTAAAGCTAGATGTCCAGAGCACCCAAACCCCCATTACATTAGATGTCAACAGCCCACCTCATCCCTTACATCACACTGCACTTCCCTTAGCTTTTGCTGCTGCTGGGGGCAGAGCTGGGACGCAAAAAGTCCTCCTCTCTGCTGACGACTGCTGAGACAAGGTGAGGGTGGAGATGAAGGGGGTGTTGCAGCTGCAGGAGAGGTGCAAGGGCCACATGAAATGGCCTGGTGGGCCAGATTCGACCCACAGGCCTAGTGTTTGACTTGTGCTCTAATCTTCCTCATAGCTGAGCTCCTCCATGCCTCTTATTAGCTTGGTTGCCCTTCTCTGCACTTTCTCCAGTTCCCCGATATCCTTTTTGAGAACTGGTGCCCAAAACTGAACTGCATATTCCAGATGAGGTCTTACTAATGATTTGTACAGGGGGGCCAAATGATGTCTCTATCCCTGGAGTCCATACCTCTCAATACAAGAAAGGATTTTGCTTGCTTTGGAAACCGCAGCTTGGCATTGCATGCCATTATTAAGCTTGTGATCTACCAAGACCTCCAGATCCTTCTCCACTATGGATTCCCCCAGCTGTTCTTCTAGAATGTACAATGCATGCATATTCTTAGCCCCCAAATAACTTTAATTGAGCAACTGTGCGGTAAATGAGGTTTAATGTTGATAAATGTAAACCGTGCATTGAGGCCGGCTTGTAAGTTTGGAGACACGTTACTCCACTGCATAGCTTGGTGTCATCTGCAGAGACTTAATTGGTACTTTTAATCCCAGATCCCAGGCCCTATATCACATGTGTCAAACACAAGGTTCACGGGCTGAATCCGGCCCACCAGCCCATGTCATGTGGCTCTCGCATCTCTTTTGCAGCTGCAGCACCCCCTTCATCTCCACACCCACCTTGTCTCAATAGTCAGCAGCAGAGAGGACTGTGCTTATCCATGCAGCTGCAGAGAGACTCTTGTCAGCAGCAGAGAGGACTGAACTCTTCCTCCAAATCCTGCACTTCTCCATGCAGCTGCAGAGAGATTTGTGTCAGCAGTAGAGAGGACAGAACTCTTCCTACAGATCCTGCGCTTCTCCATGCAGCTGCAGAGAGACTCGTGTCAGCAGCAGAGAGGACAGAACTTTTCCTACAGATCCTGTGCTTATCCATGCAGCTGCAGAGAGACTCTTGTCAGCAGCAGAGAGGACTGAACTCTTCCTACAGATCCTGCATTTCTCCATGCAGCTGCAGAGACACTCGTGTCAGCAGCATAGAGGACAAAACTCTTCCTACAGATCCCGCATTTCTCCATGCAGCTGCAGAGAGGCTTGTTTCTGGCCCCACCTTGTCTCAGCAGTCAGCAGCAGAGAGGACAGAATTCTTCCTACGTATATTGTGCCTCTCTGTCCAGCTGCAGCACCCCTTGTTTCTTCCTCCTGGCCCCAGCATTCATCGGACTCCAGCCCTCCTCTGGTCCTCCTCCAGACACTGCACTTACGGCCTCCCAGCTCCACCCCTAGTTTTTTCCCAGCAGCAGCACAAGATAAAGGGGGTGCACTATGATGTAGGGGAGGGTGGAGGACTCTTGACTTCTGATGGTGGGGCCGGCTCTTGACTTCTGATGTAGAGGGAGAGGAGATGCTCTAGACATTAGTCTTACAGATACATCAAGCCCTTTAAGGGCAACTATAATATTGATGCAACCAGCAATGAAATTGAGTTTGACACCTGTGCCTTATATCATTTATACATCTATTAAAAAGTAAGGGTCCCAACACTGAACCTTGGGGTACCCCACTGATAACCTTAGACCATTCAGAATAAGAATCATTAACCACTACTCTCTGAATTCATTTTTTTATCCACCTTTCTATCCATTTACAAACTGATCTTTCCAAGCCTGTAGACTTTACCTTACACATTAGCCGTGTGTGGGGAACGGTGTCAAACGCTTTTGCAAAATCCAAGTCCACAGCCACCCCTCTGTCCAAGGTTTTACTTACCTCCTCATAAAAAGAAATCAGGTTTGTCTGACAACTTCTGTCTTTCATGAGAATAAGTATAAGCGATTAGATGCATCTCCAAGTGTGACCACTAGATGTCTCTATAAGCGCAGAAGACTAATTATAAGAGATGAGCTGCATCTCCAGGAGTGACCACTAGATGTCTCCATAAGCACAGGAGAGTAAGTATAAGAGGTGAGACATCTCCAGGTGTGACCACTAGATGTCTCTATAAGCGCAGAAGACTAATTATAAGAAATGAGACGCATCTCCAGGAGTGACCACTAGATGTCTCCATAAGCGCAGGGGAGTGAGTATAATAGGTGAGATGCATCTCCAGGAGTGAGCACTAGATGTCTCCATAAGCGCAGGAGAATAAGTACAAGGGCTCATACCCACGGACGTTTTATGACGCCGGCGTTTTCTGGCATTTTTTGCAGCTCACCATGTTAGTCAATGGCCCCATAAAAACGCAGATGTTTTTGAGCTGTAGAGGGCGTTGGCGTTAATGAGCTGAAGGTAGAACCCACGGCCAGTGCGTTTCAAGGCTGTAATGTGCTGGCATTTTTGACGCCGCAAAACGCTCAATAACGTGGCTCAACGTATACACAGCGTTAAGCCTCGTCAGGCGTTCTATTCAAGATCGGTGGTTCCCTATGGGAGCCCATTGATTTGAATAGAAGTCGCACCAGAAAGTCGGATCATGATGATCCGACTTGTGGCGCGGCTTGTGTGCTAGGGATCTTGAAGGGGAACCCCCGCAAAAAATTTGCGTAGGGTTCCCCCCAAGAGCATTCCAGGCTCTGCGCCCCCCAC
>BLSH010260803.1:608506-620331 GCA_018402905.1 Glandirana rugosa
ATATGAGTGAGAAGACGCGAATACCTCTGTAGACCACCCAGATGTCTCCATAAGCGCAGAAGAGTGAGTATAATAGGTGAGACGCATCTCCAGAAGTGACCACTAGATGTCTCCATAATCGCAGAAGAGTGAGAATAAGAGGTGAGACTCATCTCCACGAGTGACCACCAGATGTCTCCATAAGCGCAGAAGAATGAGTATAAGAGG
This sequence comes from Glandirana rugosa, assembly GCA_018402905.1. Taxonomy (NCBI): domain Eukaryota; kingdom Metazoa; phylum Chordata; class Amphibia; order Anura; family Ranidae; genus Glandirana; species Glandirana rugosa. The sequence goes on from BLSH010260803.1 coordinate 608,714, forward strand.
TGAGACTCATCTCCAGGAGTGACCACCAGATGTCTCCATAAGCGCAGAAGAGTGAGTATAATAGGTGAGACGCATCTCCAGAAGTGACCACTAGATGTCTCCATAATCGCAGAAGAGTGAGAATAAGAGGTGAGACGCATCTCCAGAAGTGACCACTAGGTGTCTCCATAAGCGCAGGAGAAAGATCATACAAATTGTCAGAGCACAACTCCTATTATTATTTTATGATGTCATTATTTCCTGTGTTATTGTATTAGATCATTATTTTCTGTTATTTTACTATGACATTATTTCCATAGTTATTTTATGTCATTATTTTCTATATAAGTGTCATTCTAAGACTATTGTCTTGTTAAAGAGGCCCTGTCGCCTAATGTAAAAAATAAAATAAAATAATGGGCGTGGATCTGCCTTGTACCATTCAAGTCAATATAAATGGAGTCTTTCAAAAACACAACAGAGAGGTGCAGGTGGCCAGGTACGGAGCGGTGCCCTCCTCATGTCATGTGATAGCGCCCGTCACCGAGAGCCCCGGAGACAAAGTCCACCCTGGATCTCCATTATCTGGAAATTCCGCGTTATCAGAAAGATCTTCCGATGTCCTGGAGAGCAGATGGGTGAAAGTTGCTTGGAAGCAGGACAGAGCTTCTGGATATCCCCGCTACTGAATGCATGCAGCCGTGCCACTGAGGGCTCCGGTATCGCTGGCAGCCGTGGGCACAAAAATCAGAATATTCAGCCAAAACTTTTTTCCCTTTACTTTTTGGAAACGTGTTAAACCTGCTTCTGTTTTGCCTCCCCTGGTCCCTCCTTTCACCCCCATCTACACGCTAAAGGGGTTTCTAAATAAAACTCTTCCATTTTCATTATAATTGATGTCATCACTGGGTCTCTGTGCTTCTCTATGCAATGCAGGCAGATCATGGCTGGTGGGAGGGGCCGTGATGCTTTCAGGAAGCTTTGTACAGCCCCCTGTCAGCCCCTCCCACCAGCCATGATCTGCCTGCATTCTATAGAGAAGCACAAGAGGCCTCAGTCCTGATGCAAGCAGTAGGAGGAGTTATGCAATTATCAAAATGCCTTGATTGGTGGGTGTCAGTCTGTAGGAGTGGGCGGTCCTAGGCAGGCTGTGCCTGCATACAGACCACCCTAGGTAACGCCCACATGTGACGCTGAGCCTCCATGATTGCAAGAACTGTAATCCAATGAATGAAAGGGGGCGGGGCCAGGGACAGTCAGGCAGGGGAGGAAAGGGCTAGATGATGCTGGATGTCCTCCAGCAAGGAAATGAACCTGACATGGGTATAACCCTTCCTTACTCTTTCCAAAATGGCAAAAAAAAAATTGTCTTAAGTTCTACGGTCATATCTCAAGCTAAAAATGTTAGTTTTGGATTGGGAAGGGTAAAAACCTCCATAATTTTATATTATTATTTTTTTTTTCATTTTATTTGCTGTCTTTGTCCAATGGAGGAGATGCCCCTTTACTACCTGTTCTGGTGACACAACAGGAAGTGAGAGGAAATCCCAGCAAAATGACAGTTGTCTCCGAAGCAGGTGTCCCCTCTGCAAGACTCCTCCTCTGTTCCTGTTCTGGTGACACAACAGGAAGTGAGAGGAAATCCCAGCAAAATGACAGTTGTCTCCGAAGCAGGTGTCCCCTCTGCAAGATTCCTCCTCTGTTCTTGTTCTGGTGACACAACAGGAAGTGAGAAGTAAATCCCAGCAAAATGACAGTTGTCTCCGAAGCAGGTGTCCCCTCTGCAATATTCCTCCTCTGTTCCTGTTCTGGTGACACAACAGGAAGTGAGAAGGAAATCTCAGCAAAATGACAGTTGTCTCCGAAGCAGGTGTCCCCTCTGCAATATTCCTCCTCTGCTCCTGTTCTGGTGACACAACAGGAAGTGAGAGAAAATCCCAGCAAAATGACAGTTGTCTCCAAAGCAGGTGTCCCCTCTGCAAGATTCCTCCTCTGTTCCTGTTCTGGTGACAATGCTAACGTTTTGGATTCCTCGTCACTTTGAGTCTCAGTAATGATGGTCACCAGGATAAACAGAGAGCGGGGATGGCAAAAAATACATTCAAAAACGGAGGAGACGTCCCTCTACTTCCTGTCCTGGTGGCAGAACAGGAAGTAAGTGGGAAATCTCATCAAAGTGACAGTACTCTCCGAAGCAGGGGTCACCTCTACACAATTTCTCAGTCGTTCCTGTTCTGCTGACAATCATAACATTTTGGATTCCTCGTTACCTTCAGTCTCAGTAATGATGGTCACCAGAACATACAGAGAGCAGGGGTGACAAAAAAAATGGAGGCGACATCCCTTTACTTCCTGTCCTGGTGACACAACAGGAAGTGAAAGGAAATCTCATCAAAGTGACAGTTGTCCCCCGAAGCAGGTGTCCCCTCTGCAAGATTCTTCCACTGTTCCTCTTCTGGTGACCACTGCAACATTTTGGATTTCATGTCACTTTCAGTCTCAGTAAGATTGGTCACCAGGACAAGCAGAGAGCGGGGATGGCAAAAATAACATGTAAGGGCTGGTTCACTCACAAAAACGCACTCCAGATCCGTTCCGGATGTGTATCTGCATGCACGTTTTTGACCGGTTTGAGGGCCAGTTCACACCACATGCAGTCCAGTGCGGTTTTCTGGATCAAAAACGCATGGAAAGTAGGTTATATGGCTTTCAATGGCTTAGTTCACACCAGTGCAGTCAGTTCCAGCTCCAGAAAAAAAAGTAGAACATGCTGCATTTTTCATGCACTGAACTGTACTGGAACGCAGTAAAACGCATCAAAAACGCACCGCAACGCACCAAAACGTATCTACATGCACCAAAAATGCACATGTCCTAAGAAAAAAAGGGGGGGGGGAAACTGCACTGGACTGCATCAAAAAGGCATCAAAAACGCACCGGAACGGACCGCAAACGCATCAAAAACGTGCATGCAGAAAAGAATCCGGAACGCATCCGGACTGCGTTTCTAAGGTGTGAACTGGCCCTCAGTGTGTTTTCGATGTGTTTCTGGTTGCATTCCAGATGCTTTTTTTTCTTATTTTTCCTGTTTTTTTTTTAATCACTGTACTGGGGTCTGGTGCATTTCTGATGCTTTCCAGTGCATTTCAGTGCATTTCTGATACGTTTCAGTGCATTACTGATGCATTCCGGTGCATTTTTGATGCTTTCCAGTGCATTCCGGTGCGTTTCTGATTTTTTTCCCATTGCATTCCGGAGCATTTCTGATGCTTTCCAGTGCATTCCGGTGCATTTTTGATGCTTTCCGGTGCATTTCAGTGCATTTCTGATGCTTTCCAGTGCATTCCGGTGCTTTTCTGATGCTTACCAGTGCATTCCTGTGCATTTTTGATACTTTTCAGTGCATTCCGGTGCGTTTTTGATGATTTCTGCTGCACTACTGATGCTTTCCAGTGCATTCCGGTGCATTTTTGATACATTTTAAGGCATTCCAGTACAGCCCAGTCCTAATTTTTACTGGAAGGTCCTGAAACTGACCGCACTGGTGTGAACTATGCCATTGGGAACCATATAACCTACTTTCCATGCATTTTTTGATGCAGAAAAAAAAACCTTAATTTTTTTAGCGCCAGTTCACACCATAGAAACGCAGTCCGGATGCGTTCCGGATGCTTTTCTGCATGCGCGTTTTTGACATGTTTCCGGTCCATTCCGGTGCGTTTTTGATGCAGTCCAGTGCAGTTTTCCCCCCCTTTTTTCTCTTAGGACATGCGCTTTCCAGTGCGTTTTTGGTGCATGTAGGCGCGTTTTGATGCGTTCCGGTGCGTTTTGATGCGTTTTACCGCGTTCCAGTACAGTTCAGTGCATGAAAAATGCAGCATGTTCTACTTTTTTTTCTGGAGCTGGAACTGACTGCACTGGTGTGAACTATGCCATTGGAAACCATATAACCTACTTTCCATGCATTTTTGATGCAGAATAAAAACGTACTGGACTGCATGTGGTGTGAACTGGTCCTCAATTTCACAAAAAGAAAAACATTTTGAAGCGAGGGTATACAAACAGTGGCAAACGCAAAAACAACATTTAGGCCCCGCCCACAACTTGCGCGTTCTGGAAAGGGCGATATCCGGAATGTGTGAAAACCGCTTGCGGTGCCCCTCATTGGTAACGCCACTCCAAACGTGGGAAGTGGCTGCAAAAAATAAAAAATAAAATGCATCAGATGCAGCCAAATGCTCAACTTTGCTGCTAACGGAAATTGACGCCCTACGCATGGCGCATGAAAAACGTGTGGGGAAAAAAAAAGCGCACCCCCCTGCCCTCACTGAGAGTGAACGGGGTTGAAATAAAGGAAATGCCCCCCAACCCCCCCCCCCCTCCGCAGGCGCCCCTCCTAAACACACGCCTTCCGCATTAAAAAGAAAACGTAAAACAATGAAAAATTTTGGCAAGCCAATTTTGTAAGAGATGAAATTCTCAGAATTGTGCTACAAATTGTTGATGTGATCCCGGCTCGGGGCGGGAGGCCTGGAGGTGTCAGACAATGGCCGGCAGTGCAGGAACCAGTCCAACCTGGTGCATTGTGTACACTGCGACTCCTGTGTCACCTAGGAGAGAACTGCACCGACCAGATGGTCGCCTTTCCCCGTCCGCTGCCAGCCGGCTCTTCTCCAGGAAGGGTTAATGAGCGTGTTGTCGGGGTGCCCCCCCCAGTCACCTGTGCCCAGGTGTAATCTAATACCTGCTGGAAGACCGAGTCCAAAGGGCGCCTTCCTGTGTTTATTCAGTCCTACCCTGCACCATCTCCAGGCTGTCACCGAGCTCCTACCACCGCAAGGACTGACACCGACCCTACATCCAAAATTGGACATTCTACCCTAAATCCTGCCACCTTATTGGACGCTTCTACCCCAAATCCTGCCACCTTATTGGACCCTTCTACCCCAAATCCTGCCAACTTATTGGACGCTTCTACCCCAAATCCTAGCACCTTATTGGGTGCTTCCACCCCAAATCCTGGCACCCTACAGAACCCCCCTATACAGAAACTGACACCCTATAGAGGAGCCTTCACCTCGAGACTCCTCCGACCACCCTCTGCATCTTACGACTTGCCAGCTGACCTCCGCTTATAATTGGATAAGAGGCTTCGTGAAAAAAGGACGCCGTGCTCTGCGCTCACAGGTGAGCCCCCCCCCCCCCCACGCCTACACCAACCCCGACACTGGGAAGGACCCCCCTATTATTATATGAAATCTTACAACCCCCCACCCAAGGCTTATAATTCCTGGAGATGCAAGGCGCTGTCCGCCGGCACACAGCAGATGAAGGTTTTACGTTTTTGGTGCCGGGCGCTACTTATTTTTTATTATCTAAATTGGGGTTTATTTTTTTATTTATTTAGGCGCTACAAGGATTTAACAAAAAAATGGCTGACATTGCTTTTATTTATTTATTTATTTTACTATTTTTTACTACTTTTTTTTTCTTTTTTTACCCATTTAAATACCATGTAGAGTTGGAAGTGCCTGCTTCTTATGGACAGTGGGCTGTTGCTGAGATTGTGATCCCTCATTTTTTTGCTATCTTTGTCCCATTAAAGAGATTTTTCTTTACTTCCTGTTTTGAGATACAACAGGAAGTAAGAAAACTTATCGCACGTTCCCATTGAAGGTTTTCACCCTCTATTCATCTTCTGGTGACATCTCCTCTACTGAAATCACTCTGATTTCACCGCACGCTGTGAGCTTCTCACAGTGTGCACTAGAAGCTGCAGCAAGTCAGATAGAGCCAGCCTCGTTTTTTTGGCTGGAGGACGTCCAGCATCATCTAGCTCTTTCCTCCCTAGGCTGACTGTCTCTGGCCTATCAGATGTGGGCTCAGTATCAAATGTGGGTTCATCTGCTTTCAAATGGAACGCCCACTCCTCCAGAATGACACCCACCCATCAAAGCATTTTAAGTTTTGCACAACTTTTCCCAAGAACGCGCCCACTGCTTGCACCAGGGGAAAGGATTCTAGAGAGGGGTGATGTGATGTTATCAGGAAGCTATGTACAGCACCCTGCTGGCTCCTCCCACCAGCCATGATCTGCCTGCATTGCCTAGAGAAGCACAGAGACCCAGTGATGACATCATTGGGTCTAAAATAAGTTAGGAAATGAAAATGGAAATCTTTTTTTATTTTAAAATTCATTATCATATTGGCGAAGGGGGAAGCAGGGAAGGCTTTATGAGTTCTGACTTCACAGTTAATTGAAAAATAATGGAAATGTAGTCCTGCTTAAGAAAGGTGAAAATTCATGCCTGCTATCTATTTCAAAGAAAAAAAATTTAAATAAGATTGATCAAATAAGCCGAGATGGGTAATTATTACCTATTTATGACTTCAGTTACATATTTATGAATTATTATTTATTCACTATTATTAATTTATGATGTTTTATTATTTATTATGTATTTTTTCAATAATAATATCATCATCTGTTATTTATTATTATTAATAGTATCTATTTATTATTAATATGTATCATCTATAAATTGTATTATTATTATCTATTATTATTGTGTATTATCTTATTATTATCTATTTATTATTAATATGTATTATCTATAAATTGTATTATTATCTATTTATTATTATGTATTATCTATGGTTCATTATTATTATATATTTATTAATATTATGTATTATCTATTAATTATTAATCATTATTCTGATTAGTATTATCTATTTATTATTAATAATATTATCTATTTATTATTAATAATATTATCTATTTATTATTATTATTATTATTATTATTAGACCCCCTTTCACACTGCATTTTTGCGGTGCTTTAGCAGCGCTTTTTGGGCGCTAGCGGGTCAGGAGACAACGTGACCTTAAAAAAAAAAAAATGAAAAACACCCGTTTTGTGGCCCTTTCAAATCGCTTTTAAGGCACTTTGGAAGCATTGCCCATTCATTTCAATGGGCACCGCCCCAGTGTGAAAGCACCCATTCAAATGAATGGGAGGCGGTTTTCAAGCGCTAAAGCGGCTGAAAACAGTGTGAAAGGGGTCTTATTATCTATTTATTATTATTATTATTATCTATTTATTATTATCATTATTATCTATTTATTATTGTTATTATTATTATTATCTATTTATTATTATCATTATTATCTATTTATTATTATTATTTTCTATTTATTATTGTTATTATTATCTATTTATTATTATTATCTATTTATTATTTTCTATTTATTATTGTTATTATTATTATTATCTATTTATTATTATTATCATTATTATCTATTTATTATTATCTATTTGTTATTATTATGTATTATCTATTAATTATTCATTATAACTATTATTATTTAATTATCATTACCTATTTAGCTGCATTTCAATCTCATGTTCACCATCCTTTAACAATTCACAGCTGAACCCTTCCATGGTAAACTTTCCATAAATTTTATTATTTGCTCCCTTTTGGTCCGTCAAGAAAAAAACATTGAAAGCATTTAATTAAATTTGCTGGATAAGGTGCAAAAAAAAAAAAATTGCCTGTTGATCCGGCCAGTGCTGCCCTGTGCCCTCTGCAGTGTGACCAGGTAGGGGTATCAGCCCTGCTCTGTTCTCCTCTGTGGACTACAGGACACTTCCCCTCTATGTTATAGAGATGAGGAGAGGGTGTAGTCTTCCTGTTCCGGGGTGACATTGCCGCTCCTCCAGAGATACAGTGAGTGTTTGGATTTGTACTGAGGAGCGCTTAGTACAAATCTTCACATCAGTTCAAAAGTTTTTTTGAAATGTGTATTGGTTAAGAGCATCAGGTACGCCCAACGCGTTTCGTATTAAAGTTTCCCTCTTCTTCAGGGCTCATGCAATGGATGTTAATTAAAGGCTTGACACTTACATCTCCTAATGACACTTAGCACCCAGCCAGCCATTCTTAGTGCCACTAGGAGACTCTGGTATTTATCAGGCTTTAGTTTTAGGAGTACTCAGTCTGTGGCCCTCCAGCTGTTGTAAAACTACAAGTCCCATGAGGCATTGCAAGGCTGACAGTTACAAGCATGGTTCCCAAAGACAGAGGCATTATAGGACTTGCTGAAGGGCCACAGGTTGAGCATCCATTAGATCAGTGATATGCAATTAGCGGACCTGCAGATGTTGCAGAACTACAAATCCCATGAAGCATAGCAAGACTCTGACAGCCACAAGCATGACACCCAGAGGCATGATGGTACTTGTAGTTTTGCAGCATCTGGAGGTCCGCAAATTGCATATCCCTGCATTAGATCCTCAATTGATTTCATTAACATCCATTGCTTGAGCCCTGAAGAAGTAGGAAGCTTTAACACGAAACGCGTTGGAGGTACCTGATGTTCTTGACCACTAAAGTTCCTCAATACACATCCACACGAGCTGATGACCCATCGAGCGATTCTTTTATTGTGATGGGAGTGGTAGAATCCTAAGGCCAGAACGAGGTCCTCCCACATAATACATTCGTTGTGGATCTGTGTCCTAGAAGGAAGCTGCACTCCTGTAGATGCATTAGAACCCATTGTTCTGGAGAGATAACGCACATCAGTGAGCGTTGTCACCAGGTGAAAATGAAGGGAAAAAAGGCCTAAAGAGAAAACGAATGCAGCCACCACATCTAAGGAATGGACTGCACTCTATTGCGGTTGTGCTCTTTGGGATTAGATACACTTTAATAAAGACAAAGGGGGGAGACGGCCAGCTACTGTTTAGCTGATTTATTTAGACCCTTTGCATTGGTGCCTCCAGACCCTTTAAGAGATTTCAGATGTCAGGAGGCGGGGTTTATGATCATGTGACCTCCAGGGTTGTGGCTTTCCTTTAGCCGCCAGTAACTGTGCCGGGAGTGAGCGGGGCACGCCCTCTCGGCACAGCTGTGTCTGCTAATTGGTACACAAATATGCTGCCGCTCGGTGCCAAGGCCCATCTGTCAATAGGCCACATATTTGCGTACTTCTGCCACCTAAGGGTTACATACAATACACACAATATCTGTAGCCCACGGGTGTCAAACTCAATTTCATTGTGGGCATCAGCATTATGGCTGCCCTCAAGGGGCCGGTTGTATGTGTAAGACTAGATGTCCAGTGCACCTCACCTCCCTTTTATCACAGTGCACTCCTTTACCTTGTGCTGCTACCAGGAAGAAGCTGGGGGCAGAGCTGGGAAGCAGGGTCTGGAGGAGGACCAGAGAAGGGCTGGAATCAGCTGAATGCTGAGACCAGGGGAGGCAGAGATGAGGGGGTAGTGCGTCTGCACAGAGAGGCACAGGATCTGAAGGAGGATTTCTGTCCTCCTCTCTGCTGCTGACATCTGAGATGGGGGGGGGGGGGGACAAGCCTATCCATAGCTGCATGCAGAGGTGCAGGATCTGGCAGAGGAGTTCTGTCCTCCTCTCTGCTGAGAAAAGGTATGGGTCACATAAAATTGCCTTGTGGGCCAGATTCGGCCCGCGGGCCTTCTGTTTGACACATGTGCTGTAGACTGTGCTGAGCAGGGATGTGCAGTCAGGGGAGGCAGTTGAGGCAGAGGCTCACCTGCCATGAACCTTAAAAAAAAACAAAAAAAACCATTGACTTCGAGGGTCGTAGCTCGGTGACCTGGTGTCACAGAGACCCCAAATCTGGTAGTTAGGTAGTTGACGTCCTACCCCACCACTGGTAAAAATTGTGGCTCCTATCGTTTATGGTTCCAGAGATACGGGGCTCCTTGCACAGCCTGTCAGAAGCTACATACAGAACGGCCAGTTTAAATACAAGCTGACACAGTGTGTTTGCATCTGACTGAGACAATGACTTCTTGTCAGAGGCACTGAGCTCAATGGACAGCTTGGGGCCTTATCCAATGGTAAAGCACCATTGGCCCAAGCTGACCAATAAAAATGCTGCAGTGGAGGCTATCCTCTCACTGCAGTGTCATAGAAGGGGGCGTGTCTAACAGACAAATACTCCCTTCCAGCCCAGCCCTCTTAACTACAAGGAAATACATGGGTTGATGTGCATAAGATTGATCCACAATCCCATGTTTTTCTCACACAGTTAAGAGGGAGAATGAGAATCTGCTGCTGCTGAAAAGGTACAAGCTAAATCATATATCACTATGTTATATGTTATAAGATAATGTATTATTTATCCAATTACTGGTCTGAAGTTATAACGTCAAACTTCAGTAATTTGTCCATTAAGCCACCTGCTTGAGTTCAGTTTTTGAAAATATAGTAAATTCCCTTACAAATAATATATAATAATTATTTGTATATTACCTATGGTAATTAACCCACCCAGGCCAATTCTGACACTTCTCTCCTTCATGTAAAAATCATCATTTGTTTGCTAGAAAATTACTCAGAACCCCTAAACATTATATATGTTGTTTTAGCAGAGACCCTAGGGAATAAAATGGCGGTTGTTGCAACATTTTATGTTACACTGTATTTGCACAGCAATTTTTCAAACACATTTTTTTTTTTTTGGAAAGAATGAATTAAAAAAAAAAAAAACAGTAAAGTTAACCTGATTTTTTTGTATAATGTGAAAGATGGCGTTACGCTGAGTAAATAGATACCTAATGTCACAATTTAAAATTGCGCACACTTGTGGAATGGCGGCAAACTTCAGTACTTAAGAATCTCCATAGACAACGCTTTAAACATTTTTACAGGTTACTTATTTAAGGTTACAGAGGAGCTCTAGTGCTAGAATTATTGCTCTCGCTCTAAAGCTTGCGGCGAATGTAACCTGCGTGTATCCGGCTCTGATACCAGCCAGTGCCTCACCAGCCACTCACCCCACCGCACGTCCCTGGTGCTGAGCTATGGTGGCAAGGGAAGGCGTGTTTTATTGGATAATGAAATGTAATAAGTCTTCTGGCCGCTGACATTCCTTAGCAGGATGTCTGGATCATTCATTATCGGAATTTATTGCATTGTATTTTCCATGGGGCTCTCCAGTGAGGAGTGGGAGGGAGTGGATTACATAACATTTATGAAAGTTACATTGTATTTATTATAAAGATTTACACAGAAGAGATCTTTCATGAAATTAGACAGCAAATGTGTGGCTGAAGAGCAGCCAACAAATCATTTGTTGCATTATAGATATGCGGCCATCAACACACCGACATTGCCAAGGGCCCGTTCCCATTTATGCTTTGCAGTAATGCATGGTGAATCGCATGTTTTGACGCAATGAGTTCAGATACGTGGCGGACCGGGGGAGAGTTACTAAATCTGGTGCAGCTCTGCATGGTAGCCAAGCGGCTTCTAGCTTCAGCTTGTTCAATTCCGCTTTGCCAATAAAACCTGGAAGCTGATTGGTTTCTATGTACAGGCAAAACCAATGGACACGATTCTGTACTACTCCTCCTGGACCTCTCTGCTGCCATTGACACGATGGACCACCCCCACCTCCTCAAAAAACTCCACACCTTTGGTCTCCATGACCTCCCACCTCTCCCACTGCCCCCCTCATCTGTGACACTGCCTCCCACCTCTCCCACTGCCCCCCTCCTGTCACACTACCCCCACCTCTCCCACTGCCCCCCCCCCATCTGTGACACTGCCTCCCACCTGTCCCACTGCCCCCCTCCTGTCACACTA
>BLSH010260803.1:620341-630574 GCA_018402905.1 Glandirana rugosa
ATCACACTGTCCTCCCCCCGTCACCCTGTCCACCCTCCGTCACAGTGTCTACCCCCCCCCCGTCACCCTCTCCACCCCCCCCCCCATCTGTGACACTGCCTCCCACCTGTCCCACTGCCCCCCTCCTGTCACACTACCCTTCACCTGTGACACTCCCCCCTCTTGTCCCACTTCCCCCTTTTAACCCACTGCCCCCACCTGTCCTACTGCTCCCTTCCTGTCCCACTCCCCCCTCCTAACCCACTGTCCCCCAACTGTCCCGCTTCCCCCTTCTGTGGTAGGAGGAAATGGGACTGTAGGAGGAGGAGGAATGGGTTGGAGGAGATAGAACTGGAGGAGGAATGGGATGGAGGAGATGGGACTGGAGGAGGAATGGGATGGAGGAGATGGGACTGGAGGAGGAATGGGTTGGAGGAGATGGGACTGGAGGAGGAATGGGATGGAGGAGATGGGACTGGAGGAGGAATGGGTTGGAGGAGATGGGACTGGAGGAGGAATGGGATGGAGGAGATGGGACTGGAGGAGGAATGGGTTGGAGGAGATGGGACTGGAGGAGGAATGGGTTGGAGGAGATGGGACTGGCATAGGAGTACATGGGATGAAGGAGATGGGATTGCAGGAGGATGAATAGGACATGGGATGGAGAAGGAGGGATGGCCAGTGGGTGGATTTGGTGGGACAAACAGTGGGCAGGCCCTGGGAAATACAATTCTACTTCCTCCTCTCCTCTTCCTTTCAGGGTCCCCGAAGGTTCTGTTCTTGGACTTCTCCTTTATTCAATGTACTCCTCTTCCCTGGGTCATTTTATAGCCTTCCATGGCATTCAACACAATTTCTACGTGGATGACGCCCAAATCTATCTCTCTACCCCCAGCTCACCCCTTCAGTCTCCTCACTCATCACCAACTTACTAACTGACATATCAGCCTGGATGTCACATCACTTTCTCAAACTCAACCTATCCAAAACCAAGCTCATAATATGTCCTCCTCCATGTGCCCCTCCCCCTGATTACTCTGTCAAGATCAACGGCACAACCATCCACCCATCTCTGCATGCCAGGATTCTAGGTGATTTCCTGGACTCTGAACTCTCCTTTCGGCCCCACATCCAATCACTGGATCCAATCCAATCCAAATCTTGCCTCCTCATCCTCCGCAACATCTCCAAATTATGACCCTTTCTAACCAATGTCACCACTAAGCTTCTAATTCACTCCTTGGTCATCTCTCACCTTGATCCTTGCAACTCCCTCCTCATTGGATTACCTCTACCTAGTCTATCCCCCCTTCAGTCTATTGTGAATGTTGCTGCCAGGCTCATCCACCTTACAAACCACTCCGTGTTTGCCACCCCTCTCTGCCAATCCCTCCATTGGCTGCCACACACCCAACAAATTAAATTCAAAATACTAACAATGAGCTACAAAGCCACCCACAACCCAGCTACATCTAGGGTTGCCACATCATCCCTTTAATCCAGGACACATATGAATTACACAGGTTGTTCTGAGGCCAATTTATTGCAGATGACACACCAAGTGAGTTTAATTACCACCTTAATCAGCCACAGAACCTGTGTCATTAATATGTGTCCTGGATTAAAGGGATGATGTGGCAACCCTAGCTACATCACCAACCTAGTCTCAAAATAACAACCAAATCATTCTCTTTGTTCCTTCCAAGACCTTCTGCTCGCTAGCTCCCTTGTCAACTCCTCCCATATTTGCCTCCAGGACTTCTCCCGAGCCTCTCCCATCCTCTGGAGTTCTCTACTTCAATCTGTCTGACTATCTCCTACTTTGTCCACTTTCAGGCGATCCCTGAAAACTCTTCTCTTCAGAGAAGCCTATGTGGATCCCACCTAACAACTGTAAATTTATTTTCTTCATCAGCTCACCCCCCACAGTTATTACCTTTAGTATAACTTGACCCTCCCTCCTAGATTGTAAGCTCTAATGAGCAGGGCCCTCTGATTCCTCCCGTAATGTAATTGTACTGTCTGCCCCCATGTTGTAAAGTGCTGCGCAAACTGTTGGCTCTATATAAATCCTTTATAATAATAATAATAATGGTAAAGGTTAGAGATGTGCATGACGAAAAAATGTGTTTTGCTTCAATCCGCTAATCTACTTATTATGCTTAGTTAAATTCAGTTGATTCGTTCAATTTGTATTCGGAATTTGTTTTCGGAATTTTTCGAATTTTCTTCTAACTTAATGATTATTTTCGTTTCAAAATGTTCAAATAGGTAAATTTTCGAATCGTTTGAAAATGTTATATTTTTTTTTATTCAAATGCAGCAAAGTGAACAAACAAAAAGAAAATCTTCAGCAAATGATTAACCCCTTCCTTACTAGGCACTTAAACCCCCCTCCTGCCCAGACCAATTTCAGCGCTGTCGCATTTTGAATGACAATTGCGCGGTCGTGCGACGTTGTACCCAAATAAAATTTGCGTCCTTTTTTTTCCCACAAATAGAGCTTTCTTTTGGTGGTATTTGATCACCTCTGCATCATTTCTGATCGCCGCTATAAACAAAAAATTAGCGAAAATTTTGCAAAAAAGAACAATATTTTTTACTTTTTGCTAAAATACAAATCCATTAAAAAAAATTATTCATCAGATTTGGCCGATATATATTCTACATATTTTTGGTAAAAAGAAAATCGCAATCGGCGTATATTGATTGGTTTGCGCAAAAGTTATCGCGTCTACAAACTGGGAATTGATTTATGGCGTTTTTATTATTTTTTTTTTTTTTTTACTTGTAATGGCGGTGATCTGCGATTTTTATCTGGACTGCGATATTGCCGCAGAAATGACGGACATTTTTTACACATTTTTGGGACCAATGACATTTATACAGCGATCAGAAATTTAAATATCCACTGATTACTGTATAAATGTCATTGGCAGTGAAGGGGTTAACCAGCAGGGGGCAGTGAAGGGGTTAAATATGTTCCCTCACTGTGTTCTAACTGTGGGGGGGCAGGGCTGGCCGGGACATAACAGATCTAACTGATCCCAGTGACAGGGATCAGTAGATCTGTTATGTCCCCTGTAACAGAACGGAGAACCGCCGTGTTTACATCGGCGGTTCCCCGTTCTGAGGCTCCTAAAAGAGATCGGCGGGTCTCGGACGGACATCAAGTCCGCCCGAGCCACGGGCACGCTCGCGCTGCCGCTAGGGGGCACGCGAGGAGCGTGCACAGGGGACGACGTCCATGGACGTCCCGGCATTTCAGATCCGCGATGGAGCCGTACTATGGCAATAGCGCGGATCTGGAGTGGTTAAAATCACCTTTGGCTTAACAAAAAACAGCATTATTATTTGGAAATGGTCCTCCAATAAGACACAGAGTCTTTGATTTCAGAAGTATGTTTACTGTTCAGATTTGAATGGAATGCGATGTAAAATTTGAATTTCTGAAATTTGGACGAATTCAGTTTTGTTATTCGGAACATTCGGTAAACTTCCAATAATGAAACATTTGTCTGAATTTTAATTCCGAACGAAACGAACAGCACATGTCTAGTAAAGGTGCCCCGGAGTGTCTTAGAGCCGGCATCCTCCGGGCACCCATGGCACCCAGCTAGGGTTGCCACATCATCCCTTTAATCCAGGACACCTATGAATTACACAGGTTGTTCTGAGGCTGATTTAATGCAGATGAGGCACCAAGTGAGTTTAATTACCACCTTAATCAGCCACAGAACAACCTGTGTAATTCATATGTTTCCTGGATTAAAGGGATGATGTGGCAACCCTACACCCAGCGCTGGCACGGTCCCCTACATTGACCTCCATAGATGGGTGAGGCATACGATGAGCTGTCACCCACCTGCAGACACTCTCACATGTTTTGCTGTCATGTCCTGTCATAGAAAGTCCCAGTCATGGAACAATTGGCACTTCCTCTACACCGCGCCCCGCCCTGTCATTCTGCCACCCCAGGCTACGTTCCAAGTCTGGTGCTGCCATCAGATCACCCCTCCCCCTCCACCCAGCACTATAAAGAGACGCTGCCACCCACTTCACAGTTGCTGATAAAAGAACAGAGGAGCTCAAGCGATAGAAATACTTGCACAGCTTTTCTTTCCCTACATTTTTTTTTCCCTTGCAATGTGACTTGTTCAAAGAGTCATTTCCCTCGCACAACCCCCTCCCTCCTTGCATGTCATAGCTCTCTCCTATTCTGGGTCTACTGTCTGTGCTGGCCCAGCTCCTCCCCATATAATATATTTATGTAGTAGCCAGGGGGTGGAGTGAAGGGGAATATTACACTCAACTGACAGCTCGGAGTTTGCTGGGGTGCTGACATCACATCCAAGCTGGTGACGCCCAGCAGTGGTCTCAGGGCTTTTGGATGTCCACATAAGGGGGGGTCATAATATACATATAATACATTAAATACACATATAATCTATATGGGAAGAGTGTTGTTTAACCGGTTCCCTACATCGCGTACATTTACTGCTGCAAGTTGGCAGCATAGCGCAAATCGCCGTTTATAAACATGCACGTGCAGCTAGGGGGCGAGCGTGTGCTACCGGTGACCCGCACTCATGCCTGCTGCCATGCTCTCCTGAGTGGGGCTGCAGTCACTGGGATCAGGTAGATCTCTTATGCCCCTGCCAGCCCAGCCCCCTCACAGTTAGAACACGCCTAGGGAACACAGTTAACCTCTTCATTGCCCCCTGCAGGTTAACCCTTTCCCTGCCCGTGAAATGTATACAGTAATCAGTGTTTTTTTTTTTTTTTAGCTCTGATCGCTGTATAAATGTCATTGGTCCCAAAAAAGTGTCAAAAGTGTCCGATCTGTCCGCCGCAATATCGCAGTCCCGATAAAAAATGCAGATCGCCGCCATTACTAGTAAAAAAAAAAAAAAAATAGTAAAACGCCAGAAATTAATTCTCATGGTTTGTAAACGCAGCAACTTTTGCGCAAACCAATCAATAAATGCAGATATATCAAAAAATATATATATCGGCCTAAACAGATGAATACATTTGTTTTTTTATATATTTTTTTTGGACATCATAGCAAAAAGTAAAAGATATTGTTTTTTTTTCAAAATTTTTTGTTTATAGCACAAAAAATAAAACCCCCAGAGGTGATCAAATACCACCAAAAGAAAGCTCTATTTGTGGGGAAAAAATGATAAAAATTTCGTTTGGGTACAACGCTGCAGGACCGCGCAATTGTCGGTTAAAGCAATGCAGTGCCGAATCACAAAAAGTGCTCTGGTCATTAAGGGGGTAAATCTTTCTGGGGCTGAAGTGGTTAACCTTTTCAGCTCTGGGTGGTTTTTACCCCCCTTCATGACCAGGTAAATACGGCGCTGCGTTACTTAAACTGACAATTGCGCGGTCGTGCCACGTTGTACCCAAATAAAATGAATGTCCTTTTTTTTCCCCTCAAATAGAGCTTTCTTTTGGTGGTATTTGATCACCTCTGCCTTTTTTTTTTTTTACGTTTTGCACTATAAACAAAAAGAGAACAACAATATGGAAAAAAAAACAATATTTCTTACTTTCTTCTATAAAACATCCAATAAAAATTGTAAAAAAAAAAATCACATTTATTCATCAATTTAGGGCAATATGAATTCTACTACATATTTTTTGGTAAAAAATCGCAATAAGCGTATCTTGATTGGTTTGCACAAAACTTATCGCGTCTACAAACTATGGGGTGTTTTTAAGGAATTTTAATTCTGTTTATAAGTAATCGCGCCAATCAGTGATTTTTAGCGGGACTGCGACATTGCGTCAGACAAATTGGACACTGAGGGGGAGATTTACTAAAACTAGAGAGTGCAGCTTCCAGGATTTATTGCCACAGGTTAACACTGGCAGGGAAGTGGTTAACATCAGAGGCGATCAAAGGGTTAAGTGTGTCCCTAGGGAGTGCTTACTAACTGTGGGGGAGGTGCTTTAACTGTGGGAAGACAGAGATACGTGTTCCTGCTCATCAGAAGCACAAGATGCCTTGTTTACATGCCCTGCCCTGGGAACAATTGGCAGGTCCTGCCAAACCCTCTGATTGGCTCCCGCTGTGTCCAATCACAGAGGGAGCGGGTCGCCAGCGGTGCGCATGTGCACTCCAGAGCCAAATAAAAAGACATAGAGGTACATGATTTTGCGCCGAAGGGCTTGCCTGCTGAAGTATATGTGCGTTGGTGTGACAGGGAAGAAGCAGACAGGCCCCCCGTGCAGGCAAAGCGATGTACTGGTACGTTGCTGCCCGCTTCTAGGTTTGGGGCACGCGCATGCACAACCCCCCCCCCCAACCCCCGCCGACAACCACTGTTATTGTACACAGTGCTACAGAGTCGTCAGCAAGTCC
The DNA here is from genome assembly GCA_018402905.1 of Glandirana rugosa. Classification (NCBI taxonomy): domain Eukaryota; kingdom Metazoa; phylum Chordata; class Amphibia; order Anura; family Ranidae; genus Glandirana; species Glandirana rugosa. The sequence continues at coordinate 626,694 of BLSH010260803.1, forward strand.
GGGCCAATGATTCATGCCGGGACCTGCTGATTGACAATCAACACAGAGCTCTGTACACAGGGAACGATCAATCTCTCTGTTTCTTCTCACGGATAAGAAACAAGGAGATCTGTTAGTAAAAGCAGCACACACTTGCTGACCGCCTAACTCTAAAAATACATCATTACTTTGGCCGCTCCATTAGGGACGCAGGGGCACCGCCCCCTAATCCATTCACTCGGCCCCTAATCTACATGCAGGGCACCGGACACATGGATTCCAATGGGTTTTGTTTTTTTTTGAAGCATGTGATTAAAGCCAAAGGCTCTAATTGGCTTCCAAAAGGGTGGGGTCGGGGCGCAGAGCACTACGCCCTGAGCCAACCCAGTTTTGTGACAAAATATCAAATTAATATTCGCTATTGTCTTTTTGCTTCTCCTCCCAGCCAATCAGGAAAGCGGGTCTTAAGGCCCGATTGGCCGAAAGGGGAAGCAGCCGTATTGGCCGGGAGCAGAAGAGGGGGGAAGCCACCGAGGAGGAGACGTAGGGGGAAGCTGCCTGCGACCTGGATGGGGTAAGTGCGGGGCAGACAGGTGAGCGATGGGGGGGTTGTACGCTGATCGACGGTGGGGGTTTGAGCGATCGATCGGATGGTGGGTTGGGCGGTTTGTTTGCCAACCCCCCCGAAAAATGGAGCACCAGACAATAAATGCCGGGGTTTTGCCATAACCCCGGTATCTTTATTTACAGTAGGCGACCAGTGTTCCGTCAAAATAACCAATTCATCTAGACCTCCAATCACGTCACTTCCGCTTACTGTAAACCATCAGTAATTGGAGATTTCGTCGACTTGCTGTTTTGACACAACACCCGGCAACCGGCATACACTCTGGTACACGATAATATGACCGGAAATTGTTAGTCCGTCCGATACTAACCAACAAAATGGCCGCCTCCGAGGCGGGGTCAACTTTTTTCCACCTTACCCGCTGTTCTGTCAAAACAGCAAACCGTTTGTGTACCGGCGTGCACACGCTTGCCGGGTGTTGTGTCAAAACAGCAATTCTTCAGAGTCATCTCCAATTACTGACGGCTTACAGTAACCGGAAATTACGTGACTGGAGATCTCAATGAATTGGCTATTTTGACAGAACACCGGCTTTCATATAAAAGTTGTCCCACCGGTAGATTCGCCACGGGGTCACTTTTAGACTGCGTTCACACTTCAGCGTTTTGAGTTGTGAGCATTTTTGCAGCGATTCTGCCCAGCAATTTCAAAGCGACGATGTGTGAACGACAAATCGCGGGACTCGCGTTTGAGATGCCATTCATCTGAATGACACCTAAAACCGCGGCGCAGGTGTGCCGCACAATAAATAGTGGCAACCCACACTGCATGAAGCTTGTCAAAGAAAGTTCAGGAGCTTCTTTTGGGCGACAAGCTTCACGCGATACCGGCTGCCGCGATTTATTGCGCGGCAGACCTGCGCCACGGTTTTAGGTGTCCTTCAGACGAATGGCCTCTCAAATGGGAGTCCCGTGATTTGTCTTCCACATATTGGCGCTTTGAAATTGCAGGCAAAATCACCACAAATATGCACACAACTCAAAACGTTAAAGTGTTTCTTCGGTTGTCTCCGAGCTTACCGGAGCCAATCTGATCCTTCTGATGCCTGGGCAGGAAGTGGAGTGAGGGCAAGATAGCCCCCACTTGGCTCTATGGCCTTGGAGGACCGGAGCGACATCTGACGTCACTTCCGCCTCTTGGGCTTAAAGGGATTTTTTTTTGTTTACCTTCTTAAAGTCAAAATGACATTTTTTTTAAAAGGCTTTTAAAGGTAAATGAGGGATCCGAGGTCTTTTTGACCCCAGATCTCTCCGTAAAGAGGACCTGTCATTCTTATTTCTATTATAATGGAGGTTTTACCATCCCTTGTAATAGGAATGAAAGTGAAAAAAAAAAAGGACAGTGTAAAAATAAAAAGTAAAATATATAATAGAAAAAAAAATGTAAAGCGTTCCATGGGTCCAAGCTCATGCGCGGAAGCGAACGCATACGTAAGTCGCGCCCACATATGAAAACGGTGTTCAAACCACACATGTGAGGTATCGCCGCGATCGTTAGAGCGAGAGCAATAATTCTAGCACTGGATCTCCTCTGTTACTCAAAACTGGTAACCTGTCAAAATTATTAAAGCGGCACCTATGGAGATTTTTTAAATACCGTACTTTGTCGCCATTCCGCGCAATTTTAAAGCGTGACTTGTTAGCTGTCTATTTACTCTGCGTAACATCATCTTTCACGTTATACAAAGAAATTGGGCTAACTTTACTGTTTATTTTTTTTTAATTCATTAAAGTGTATTTTTGACAACCTGACAAAATAATTAAAGTGGAGATTTTTAAATACTGTACTTTGTCGCCATTCCGCGGAATTTTAAAGCGTAACATGTTCGCTATCTATTTACTCGGTGTAACATCATCTTTCATATTATACAAAAAAATGGGCTCATTTTACTGTTTTGTATCTCTTTTAAATTAATTGAAGTGTATTTTTTTCCAAAAAAAAAAATGCGTTTGAAAGACGCATGCGGGGGGCACGCTGTGGCTCTCCAGCAACTCCTTGGCAGAGACCCCTTGGCATGTGTGCACATTTGTAACATCTTCTGAAGTCTTAGTCAAATTTACAATAATTTTTTTTGGGCTTTTAAAAGGTAAATGAGAAATCTGGGGTCTCTTTGACCCCAGATCTCTGCATAAAGAGGACCTGTCATCCCTCATTTTTGTGTTTACATTCTTTGTAATAGGAATAAAAGTGATTAAAAAAAAAAAAAAAAGGGACAGTGTAAAAATAAAAAGTAAAATAAATAAAAAGTAGAGAGCCCCATCCGCCCGAGCTCATGCGTGGAAGTGAACGCATACGTCAGTCGCGCCCGCATATGTATACGGTGTTCAAACCACACATGTGAGGTATCGCCGCGATCGTTAGAGCGAGAGCAATAATTCTAGCACTGGATCTCCTCTGTTACTCAAAACTGGTAACCTGTCAAAATTATTAAAGCGGCACCTATGGAGATTTTTTAAATACCGCCATTCCGCACAATTTTAAAGCGTGACATGTTCGCTGTCTATTTACTCTGCGTAACATCATCTTTCACATTATACAAAGAAATTGGGCTTACTTTACTGTTTATTTTTTTTAATTCATTAAAGTGTATTTTTTTTTTAAAAATTGCATTTTAAAGACGCATGCGGGGGGACGCTGTGGCTCTCCAGCAGTTCTTTGGCAGAGACCCCTCGTCATGTGCGCACATTTGCGACATCTCATAAAGTCTTAGACAAAGTGACATTTTTCTTTTTTTTAAAGGTAACTGTGAGATGTGGGGTCTTTTTGACCCCAGATCTCTCCATAAAGAGGACCTGTCATGCTTATTTCTATTACAAGGGATGTTTACATTCCTTGTACTTAGGAACAAAAGTTGCCAGACACCTCACATTCACACACACGCCGCGGGGTCTCCGGGAACTGGCAGAGAGGCGCGATGTACCTGTGCAGGTGAGGGGGCCATGACATCCTCCAGGCCATTGGTGTGTGCAGCCCATTACATTAGGGTGTTGCACCCCAAAGCTCAGGTGCACTGGACATTGAATGAATGGGAAGTGCTCTGTGCTGAGCAGCTTCCTGTTCATTCACAAACTGAAGCATAGTAAACACAGTTTACAATGCTTTATTTATGAATGAACACAGTGAGTCAGTGTGTTGATTTAGAAAGGAAGGGGGCGGTAAATGACATTTACTAGTCCTTTTCCCCACTCTCCATTCTGAAACAACCCCCGCAGCAGCCATTGGGAGAAGAGAGGAGAGAAGCCAGCAGCACTGCGGGGGGGGGGGGGGGGGGGGC
>BLSH010260803.1:630584-641633 GCA_018402905.1 Glandirana rugosa
AATCCCACCGGTATGTGTGATGTTAGAGTAACATGTTACAGGAAAGTCAAGTTGTTTTGATATATTATACTCCTGTTTGGAGATGTCAGGTTAGTTAACGGTAGGTTACTGTGTCCGGGAATATAATGTATCAACAACCAGAGTTCTAACATGTTAGTCTAACATCACACGTGTCACTCGAAGTGTGCAATCGTTTTCTTAAGATCTTTTCATTTAGGAAATAAATAAAGGACCGAGACCGGATCCGGTCCTCGTATCCGCACGTATCCCCCACACTGTCCACAAGCCATTGGGAGAAGAGAGGAGAGAAGCCAGCAGCACTGCAGGGGGACCAGGCAATAGGTTCCTGGATGCAGTGATTAGGGTGTGCCCAGGCACACCTGTCACACCCCCTACGCACGCCTAAGCTCCTGGCCTAGGCCAGAGCCAGGAAACAAATAAAGGATTTACTTTTCTAGAATTCTTTTGCTAACGTGTGAAGCTCACAGCGCACGTTACAATCTGATTGTACAATCTTGAGACCAACAACTATGTAATATAAGGGCCTGTGTCATTTTATGGCAATTGATTGGACTGTAGAGGTTTGTCCTCATATTATATAGTTTTGTTGAACTGAAAGGAGATTGTACAATGAGATTGTAGTGTGTATGGCCACCCTAAACCTGCATTCACATAGGGGCGACCCGACTTCGGCGCGACTTCCAGTGCGACTTCAAGGACCTCAGGCGACTTTACAACACGACTTTTGCCAGGCGACTTTGCCTTGACCAATCAGAGAAGGGAGGGAGGGGGCTGCCTAAAAATAAATTCTATTCTTTTTCCTGTAAAGTCGCTTCCATGTAAATGGGGGATCCGACTTGGAGGCGACTTCTATTGAATTCTATGGGCACAAGTCGGATAGAAGTCGCCTAGAAGTAGCACAGGAACCTTTTCAGAAGTCGCCTTGAAGTCGGAGCGACTTCAGTCGTGTACATTAAGACGGCTCCCATTCATTTCAATGGGATTTCAAATGTCAAGCGACTTGGGGCAACTCAAGTCGGATCACAAGTCGCCCCTGTGTGAACGGCACTAAGAGGGAGGGGATGGGACGACCTGGTAAATCCTTTCCTTTTGCTTCTTTTTTTTCTCTATTCTTTCTTATCTCGTGATTTGAGAAGATTCTTTAGGACAGGTCCAGGCTGGCCACTAGATAAGGAAATACCTCCCAGTGATAGAGATCACCAGGAGATAAGGGAGCTTCCATGCACAGGGTGGGGTCACTTTATATCTCCTTATCTTATGTATGGAGTCTATAGTTGGCCGTACCCTTGTAGAGCTTCACTTCCCCCAATCAGCATTGATTATTTTTTTTTATTTTATTAAATCAGATTTTATTTTATTTTTGAAAATTTGATATTTAGAAATCGGGGCGGCCGATGGCCGATATATGATGCCGATTTTTTGGGCCGAAATGTTAGGCCGATTTTTTTTTTTTAACCTTCATTTCATAAAATCTAAGAGCCGGTTCACACAGGGGCGATCCGACTTGCGAGGCGACTCAGCGCGACCCCACACAGCATGTTTTGCAAGCGACTTCTGTAATAGAAGTCAATGGAAGTCGCCTGAAGTCACCCCCAAAGTAGTACAGGAACCTTTTTCTAAGTCAGAACGACTTGAGCCGCTGCTGTTAGAAAGGTTCCATTGCAATGCATGGAGCGCGACTTCTCAGGCGACTAAAGTTGCCCCTATGTGAACCGACTCTAACAGTTAATTGTGCTTATTCATTGTATGTGGGGAGCTAAGAAGGCCCCTAAGAAGGGGCAGGGGCGTAACTACAGGGGTTGCAATTGCAACCGGGCCCCATGCTCCCGGGGGCCCGTGTGCCTCCCTTGTATACCTGGATAGGAGGGATGGCGGGGGTGGAATTTAGAGGAACCAATCTCCCCCATTTTCCTCCTAATGCAGGAGGTTGGTTCCTCTATATCAGTGGTTCTCAACTCCGGTCCTCAGGACCCACCAACAGGCCAGATTTTAAGTATTACCTTGGGGTGATGCAGACTAGAATACTGCAATCACTGAGCAGCAAATGATATCACCTGTGCTGTATTTCAGTTGTCCTGCAAACCTGGCCTGTTAGTGTAAGGTGACCAGATTTGTAAAATGAAATCCAGGGACATTTTATTTTATTTTTTACTAGTAATGGCGGCAATCAGCGACTTAGAGCGGGGCTGCGATATTGTGGCGGACAAATCGGACACTAAGTGACACTTTGTGGGAACCAGTGACACTAATAAAGTGATCAGTGCTAAAAATATGCACTGTCACTGTACTAATAACACTGGCTGGGAAGGGGTTAACATCTAGGGCAATAAAAGGGTTAAATGTGTGCCTAACCTTCTCACTGTGGGGGAGGTTGCTTTTACTATGGGAAGGCACAGATCCCTGTCCGAGACATGTTATGTGACACACTGTGCCAGTGCAATGCCAGCCAGAGCCATTATAGAATGCCCGCTGCCTGTGAGTTATGATACCATCTATTATGCCAGAGAGACAGACACAGTGCAATGCAGTCTATTCACAGACACCCCCAAAACACCCCGGTGTTGAAGCCTTGAAGGCACTGGCAGCCCCACGATTGGATCCCCTTCCCCTCTGTTCCTGCTGCTGGACGCTGTCAGCTGCTTCTCTCTGCCTGTCACCTCCACTGCCCGCCTCACAGCCTCTCTTCGGGCCCCGGCTACTACTGGGCAGTGTTGCCAACCTCCAGCAGCATTTTTTACTGGCAAAACATAGAAAATTTACTGGCGGAGCACTTTTTTTTACTGACAACCTGAACAATAACAGAACTCCTATTAAAAACGAAGACAATTGATATTTAAACACAACATGGAAACACTGACAATACCCATATCAAGTAATTTGCCTGATTTACACTTAAAAAGTCAGCACAGCGTGACAAATTATCAGACCCTGATATTTATAGACAGTTGTAAAAATCATTGATTTTTACAAACTGTCAGTAAATTTACTGGCAGTTGGCAACCCTGCTACTGGGTGGGGAGCGGAACTGAGCAGAGGAAGATTACTCCACTGGGGAAGACAAGGAGATAGGCAGGCAGGCGGCTGGCCGGGACTTGAGCTAAGGCAGAAGAACATGCGAGCTGAAATTACACCCCCCCAAGCTAGTAGGAGCAGCAGAGTGGGGGGGGGGGGGGGTGTAATTCAGATTTTTTTTTTAATTCTGCACTGACTGTCTTTGAAATGGTTCGGGCCCCTGTTCAAATCCAATCAGGGGACAAAACCGGGGACAGAATTGGTTCGGGGACAGGGTCCTCAATCCGGGGACTGTCCCCTGAAACCGGGGACATCTGGTCACCCTATGTTAGTGGGTCCCGAGGACAGGAGTTGAGAACCACTGCTCTATGTGCTGCCCCCCTCCGCCCCTCCTATCCAGTTTACTTGTCTTCTGCTGTTCCCAGGGTCCCTGTGTGCTTCTCTGGTCCCCCCCACAGAGCTGCTGTTTCCCCCCCTCCTCTCTCCTGCCAGCTGCTGTAGAAGATGTGTCATGATGGAGAGATGGGAACGGGTCGGTAAATTTGTCATTTACCAGCTCCTTCCTTTTCTGAATGGACAGAGTCAGTGATTGGTACCAATTGGTTCATTCAGAACTGAAGCATAGTAAACTGTTTTTTACTATACTTCCGCTTCTGAATGAATGGGAGGCTTGGTGCACAGCTATTCCTGTCCATTCATTCTGTGCAGCTGAGGTTACACAGATGGAGATTGAGGGCTGAGGTTTGTTTAGAGCCCTGATATCTCATCAAAGCCATCAAATTGTAAAAAATAATAAAAATAAAATTGTAAAAGAAATAAAATAAAATGGTAAAAAAATAATAAAATTAACATAAAAATAAAAAACTACGCCCGGGAGCTGAGGCAGGAGGTATAGCGGCAACACCAATACAGGCTCCAACAGTTGTGGGCATGGGCATCTCCAGTATGGCAACCTAGTGAATGAATGGAGTGCAATGAATGTGAATAGAGTGTTGAATAATTTGTGATGATGAAAAATCAGCCCAATATATCGGTCTCCTCTAATGTCATATATTCTTGTTTTATACTTCTTTTTTCTATATTTCTTCAGTTACTTCCTAGGCAAATGATATCATACATTGCAGGAGTCTTCAGGAGGGAGGGGAGGAGAGGAGGAGGGGGCTTCTCTGCTAAGCAGACTCTCCTGCTTGGATGCTTGAGCTAAGGGCAGATGGATTCCAAGAAGTAAATGCTACATGAATCATTTGCCCTTACTCAAGATGGCCACAGCCAGAAATGCTAGGGGGTGTTTTTTTTTTCAAAGTGATTTCTTAACCACTAGAGATCCGCGCTATAGACGAAAGACGTCTACAGCGCGGATCTGAATCTCCTTTACAAGCCCTCTGCGCGCACTGGGCGGCGGCGCGCAGCCGCCGCATGCTGCGTGGGCGTGCCCGCAGGTCGGGCGGACTCGATGTCCGCTCCTGACCCGCGATCGCCTGCAAAGCTGTAGAACGGGGAACCGCCGATGTAAACACGGCGGTTCCCCGTTCTGGGAGAGGGGGACAAACAGATCTACTGATCCCTGTCACTGGGATCAGTTAGATCTGTCATGTCCCGGCCAGCCCATCCCCCACACAGTTAGAACACGCCTAGGGAACACAGTTAACCCCTTCACTGCCCCCTGCAGGTTAACCCCTTCACTGCCAATGGCATTTATACAGTAATCAGTGGACATTTAAATTTCTGATCGCTGAATAAATGTCATTGGTCCCAAAAAAGTGTCAAAAATGACCGACATGTCCGCCCCAATATCAGAGTCCCGATAAAAATCGCAGATCGCCGCCATTACTAGTAAAAAAAATAATAATAATAAAAACGCCATAAATCAATTCCCATAGTTTGTAGACGCGATAACTTTTGCGCAAACCAATCAATAAACGCAGATTGCAATTTTTTTTACCAAAAATATGTAGAAGAATATAAATCGGCCAAACCCAATGAATATTTTTTTTTTATTTTTTATTTTTGGATATTTATTAGAGCAAAAAGTAAAAAATATTGTTCTTTTTTCAAAATTTTCGCTCTTGGTTTTGTTTATAGCGCAAAAAATAAAAACCGCAGAGGTGATCAAATACCACCAAAAGAAAGCTCTATTTGTGGGGAAAAAAGGACATCAATTTTATTTGGGTACAACGCTGCATGACCGCGCAATTGTCATTCAAAATGCGACAGCGCTGAAACCTGAAAATTGGTCTGGGCAGGAGGGGGGTTTAAGTGCCCAGTAAGGAAGTGGTTAACAAAATAAAGCGTGGAGACATGGAAGGGTGGGGGTGTTTGCTTTGGATATTAAAAGTGAAGGAAATAGTACACAGTAAAGCATCCTCACATCAGAAACTGAGATTTTAAGGTGCCAATAACCCAATGTCATAGACAACTGTTAAAAATCCATAAATCTTTTATTCTGTTAGTTTAAAATGAATGTACATATCACAAATTCCATATAGACAAGGACATATTATACATTTCCCAGATCTAGTTGTTTTCAGCAAACGTGGTCAAAGGTTGATAATACAAATGGGGTAATATTACCGACATGTTTCGCCAAAGAATTCGGCTTCCTCAGGGGATATTAGTTATCACACCTAAATAGATAGATTTAGAATAGGGAAAAAAGTATTTGATCCCCTGCTGATTTTGTACGTTTTCCCACTGACAAGGAAATGTCAGCCTTGTGTAAGTCTACAATCTCGTCCCTGACATCTTTGGATAACTCTTTGGTCTTGGCCATGGTGGAGAGATTGGAATCTGATTGCTTCTGTGGACAGGTGGCTTTTATACAGGTAACAAGCTGAGATTAGGAGCACTCCCTTTAAGGGAGTGCTCCTAATTTCTGGGAGCTAGAAATCTTGCTCATTGATAGGGGATCAAATATTTATTTCACTCATTAAATTGCAAATCAATGTATAACTTTTCTGAAATGGGTTTTTCTGGATATTTTTGTTGTTAGTCTGACTCTCACTGTTAAAATAAACCGACCATTAAAATTATAGACTGATCATTTCTTTCTCAGTGGGCAAAGTACAAAATCAGCAGGGGGATCGAATACTTTCCCCCCCCCCCCCTCATTGTAACAGAATAAAAGATTTATGGATTTTTAACAGTTGTCTATGAAATTGAGTTATTGGCACCTTAAAAATCCCAGCTCCTGATGTGAGCGTGCTTTCCTGTGTACTGCATTCCATTGATGGGATGCGGCCCCTGTGAGCTTTCCTCTGATAACTTCTTCTTGTGTGTTACTGAATTAAATTGTGTTTTTGGTCTGTGGTGCTTACATGCTGTTAAAATCCACTTTAACCACTTAAGGACCAGAAGGATTTCCAGCTTTAGGACCAGAGCCCTTTTTGCGATTCGGCACTGCGTCGCTTTAACTGAAAGTTGCGCGGTCGTGCGACGTTGTAACCAAACGAAATTTGCGTCCTTTTTTCCCCATAAAGCTTTCTTTTGGTGGTATTTGATCCCCTCTGCGTAATTTCTGATCGCCGCTATAAACAAAAGAAGAGCGACAATTTTGCAAAAAAAACCCCAAATTTCTTACTTTTTGCTAAAATACAAATCCAAAAAAAAAAATATAAAAAAACATTTTTTTCCATCGGTTTTGGTCGATTTATATTCTTCCTCATATTTGCGATAAAAAAAATCGCAATCGGTGTTTATTGATTGGTTTGCACAAAAGTGGTTGCGTTTACGGACGATGAGAATTAATTTCTGGGGTTTTTATTTTTTTTTATTTTTTACTAGAAATGGCGGCGATCTGCGATTTTTAGTGGTACTGCGATATTGCGGCGGACATGGCGGAATGTTTTGACACTTTTTTGGGACCATTGGCATTTATACAGCGATCAGTGCTATAAAAATGCACTGATTACTGTGCAAATGCCATTGGCAGTGAAGGGGTTAACCTGCAGGGGGCGCTCTAAGGGTTAACTGTGTTCCCTGGGCGTGTTCTAACTGTGTGGGGACTGCCCTAGCTGGGGAAGGGAAGTGATCACAGTTTCCACGTAGAGGAAGGCTGTGATCACAGCCCTTCCCCCTCACAGAACGGAGGTCCGTGTTTACTTACACGGACCTCCGTTCTTTCACTCCTGGGGGGCATCGCGGGTGGCCGGCGGAGATCGAATCCGCCGCACCCGCTCCCTGGCCCTCCCCGGACTCAGTGAGCGCGCGGGCGCGCCTCTGGCGGCGTGCGTGTGCTCACTGGGCTCGATCTCGCGGCCGCCGTCGTATGACGGCGATCCGCGTTATGGAGCCACACTGTCGCCGTCAATTGCCGATCAGCCGTCGGCAATCGGTTAAGTTACAGCTATGCATGAAATCCTATATGAAATCTCCCAGATACAATGTATACTGTATAGGGTCATAGATCTGACCATTCCAGATACAATGTATATACGGTGTCATAGATCTGACCATTCCAGATACAATGTATATACGGTGTCATAGATCTCACCATTCCAGATACAATGTATATAGGGTGTCATAGATCTGACCATTCCAGATACAATGTATATAGGGTGTCATAGATCTGACCATTCCAGATACAATGTATATACGGGGTCATAGATCTGACCATTCCAGATACAATGTATATACGGTGTCATAGATATGACCATTCCAGATACAATGTATATAGGGTGTCATAGATCTGACCATTCCAGATACAATGTATATACGGTGTCATAGATCCCACCATTCCAGATACAATGTATATACGGTGTCATAGATCTCACCATTCCAGATACAATGTATATACGGTGTCATAGATATGACCATTCCAGATACAATGTATATAGGGTGTCATAGATCTGACCATTCCAGATACAATGTATATACGGTGTCATAGATCCCACCATTCCAGATACAATGTATATACGGTGTCATAGATCTGACCATTCCAGATAGAATGTATATACGGTGTCGTAGAGCTCACCATTCCAGATACAATGTATATACGGTGTCATAGATCTGACCATTCCAGATACAATGTATATACGGTGTCATAGATCTGACCATTCCAGATACAATGCATATAGGGTGTCATAGATCTGACCATTCCAGATACAATGTATATACGGTGTCATAGATCTCACCATTCCAGATACAATGTATATACGGTGTCATAGATCTCACCATTCCAGATACAATGTATATACGGTGTCATAGATCTGACCATTCCAGATACAATGCATATAGGGTGTCATAGATCTGACCATTCCAGATACAATGTATATACGGTGTCATAGATCTGACCATTCCAGATACAATGTATATACAGTGTCATAGATCTGACCATTCCAGATACAATGTATATACGGTGTCATAGATCTCACCATTCCAGATACAATATATATAGGGTGTCATAGATCTCACCATTCCAGATACAATGTATATAGGGTGTCATAGATCTGACCATTCCAGTTACAATGTATATAGGGTGTCATAGATCTGACCATTCCAGATACAATGTATATAGGGTGTCATAGATCTCACCATTCCAGATACAATGTATATAGGGTGTCATAGATCTGACCATTCCAGATACAATGTATATACGGTGTCATAGATCTCACCATTCCAGATACAATGTATATACGGTGTCATAGATCTCACCATTCCAGATACAATGTATATACGGTGTCAGAGATCTGACCATTCCAGATACAATGTATATACGGTGTCATAGATCTCACCATTACCGATACAATGTATATACGGTGTCATAGATCTCACCATTGCAGATACAATGTATATACGGTGTCATAGATCTGACCATTCCAGATACAATGTATATACGGTGTCAGAGATCTGACCATTCCAGATACAATGTATATACGGTGTCATAGATCTCACCATTACCGATACAATGTATATACGGGGTCATAGTTCTCACCATTGCAGATACAATGTATATACGGTGTCATAGATCTGACCATTCCAGATACAATGTATATAGGGTGTCATAGATCTCACCATTCCAGATACAATGTATATACGGGGTCATAGATCTCACCATTCCAGATACAATGTATATACGGTGTCATAGATCTGACCATTCTAGATACAATGTATATACGGTGTCATAGATCTAACCATTGCAGATATAATGTATATACGGTGTCATAGATCTGACCATTTCAGATACAATGTATATAGGGTGTCATAGATCTGACCATTCCAGATACAATGTATATACGGTGTCATAGATCTGACCAATTCAGATACAATGTATATACGGTGTCATAGATCTGACCATTCCAGATACAATGTATATACGGTGTCATAGATCTCACCATTCCAGATACAATGTATATACGGTGTCATAGATCTCACCATTCCAGATACAATGTATATACGGTGTCATAGATCTGACCATTCCAGATACAATGTATATACGGTGTCATAGATCTGACCAATTCAGATACAATGTACTGTATGTATGCATAGCTCCCAACTGTCCCTGATTTCGAGGGACTGTCCCTCATTTGGAACAAAGTCCCTCTGTCCCTCTTTCTTCCTCATTTGTCCCTCATATTAATCTGATCTATATAATTGTATATAAAATGCACTAATTATCTATCAAAAAGTGTTTTACAGTGCTAAACCTTTCATCCGATTTCTAAATTGCGACATTTGTAAATTCCAAAAGCCAGCATAAAAGTAATAGTAGTGGTAAAAAAAAAACTTGTGGGTTTAACCAATCATTTTTTGTACAATTCTCCTTTAATTGGGGCGTGGCAGGGGGTGTGTCCTATGCCTACATAGGTTTGCAAATTGGTGTCCCTCATTCCCATCTCAGAAAGTTGGGAGGTATGGATACGGTGTCATAGATCTGTATTTATCTATTCCAGGTACTTAGCACCATGAATTTACGCAGCGGTTTACATATACATTGTACAATCACATCGGTCCCTGCCCTCAAGGCGCTTACAAACTAAGGCCCCTAACTCACATTCATACATATACATACTAGGGCCAATTTAGACAAGAGCCAAATAACCAACCAGCATGTCTTTGGAGTGTTGGAGGAAACCGGTGTACCTGGAGGAAACCCATGCAGGCACAGGGAGAACATGCAAACTCCAGGCAGGTAGTGTCGTGGTTGGGATTCGAACCAGCGACCCATTTGCTGCTAAGAGAAAGTGCTCTCCACTATACCACTGTGCTGCACTATACATTCCAGATCGAATGTATATATGATCTCATAGATCTGATCGTTCCAGATACAATGTCTATTTGGTGTCATAGATCTCACCATTCCAGATACAATGTCTATTTGGTGTCATAGATCTCACCATTCCAGCCATGGAGAGGGTCCTGAACACACACAGAGAGAAAGTAATACAAATTAGAGGACCGTTAATCCTTCATCAAAACCCCAACACTGATCCAGGACCCCTTTGTACCCCACCAAGCCACAATGACTTCACACATAATGAGCTCCCAGTCATCACATTGTAACTTGGAGAATGTCCCACCCTAGGAAGAGAGCACTTCAAAGGGACACTTCAGAGGGACACCCCACCAGTCCCAGACAGCAGACACTGTGTACACAACTCTCACCTCAATGTCAATGACTTCTACTAGGAAGGTCCCCAGAGAGGGACTGACCAGAACAAGCTCCTCACCAAATACATCCATGGTGACCGCACTGAATGTGGATCTAAAATAAGCTAAAAGAGAAGCAATACATTGTATGAGGGGTACAGGAGGAGAGATATATTGTATGAGGGGTACAGGAGGAGAGATACATTGTATGAGGGGTACAGGAGGAGAGATACATTGTATGAGGGGTACAGGAGGAGAGATACATTGTATGAGAGGTACAGGAGGAGAGATACATTGTATGAGGGGTTCAGGGGGAGAGATACATTGTATGAGGGGTACAGGAGGAGAGATACATTGTATGAGGGGTACAGGAGGAGAGATACATTGTATGAGAGGTACAGGGGGAGAGATACATTGTATGAGGGGTACAGG
>BLSH010260836.1:63099-96734 GCA_018402905.1 Glandirana rugosa
ATTGTCACCTTAATGTAAATTATGTTACATATATCTTAAAAGTCCATGGTCAGTGGTCAAACAAGATAAAGCAGCGCTAGTTGATATTATTAACACTTAAACATCCATAATCTCAAATTTCCACATTGGTCACAATTGCAATGATCAACTGTGGATAATTAATTAGTCCATAAATCCAAAGAAAGAATTAAACCATGTATACATATATATTCCTAAACGCTCTCTTTGGGGGCTTATCTAGTGAGTTATATGCCACCCTCACCACACCGCGTGATCCTGCTCCCCTTTGGGTTTACACTCACCGGATACTTGTATTATCTGCGCCTGTAAATGTAATTCCACTGTTACAGGTAAATCCCAAATAGATTCTGGTCAGTTTTCCAGGCTCTGCTGTCTCAACTGTGGGCCCAGGACCCACATGGCAGGTGTAACTGGGTGGAGGGAAAGGAGAATGTGTGTTCACTGATCTTCCCTAGCTGCAAAGAAGCAACATGTTTTATGTGGTTTTATTTTCATTGATTAGACTGTTACCTTTATGGACTATTAAATATAACATGATTGATCATATATAGCCAGAATAGGGGACAGCTAAATTCTACTCTAAACAGAGTAGTTTAGGTACAATTATAAGGCCAGCACTGTCATCTAGGGCATATCTAGCTGTCATGTAATCTTCTATTGATTCTACTTCTTCCCATTTTATTTTGCTATATTTTTTTTGCTCACTAATCCCAATATTTATCACTCACATCATCTAACAGTCCTCATACTGACTACATCCTGGTTCCAGGTCTGTTTCAACCACTTCCACCATTATAGATCAATCCCAGAACTTTGCCCACTATTTTAGGTGCACTACTTTCTTTTTCATAATTATTACGTTTTTTTTTGTGATATATATATTTATATATATATATATATATATATATATATATATATATATATGCAGATTATCCTCGCATCCTTATAATTGCAATGAAGTAATTATTTGAACATTCTACTGTCTTATTCATTGTCTACTGTTTTTATTTCTTACCTATGCAAACTGCAGACCAGTTATTTTTATTTTGTGAATTTATGACATTTCATCTATTAATTACATGTATTGGTATGCTCAGTGCATGAGTTTGCTCAAAGAATGATCTTTAGTAATCTAATGTATAGTAATGTATTAGCCACTTATAATATCTTATATTTTTATTTGAGATCTTAACCTTAACAATCTATTATTGTATTGAGTAAATACCTTCTTAGTATTGAGTACACATCTTCTCTTGAGTATATATTTTCTCTCAAATTGTTTACAAAATGTTTATATTTGTATGATTGGATGAGAAATGTATCAATTGTTTTTACTGTCTATCCCACATACTAGTCCTGATGAAGGGGGAGACATTTCCCCTGAACCATGATGGCGTTACCTTTGAACAGTCAAGTTCAATAAACTTTAAATATACCCTCAGTTGTAATTAACTTTTATGCTGAGTGTGCTTCTACAACCATCCAAACGTTATACAGTTCACATGTATTGGCAATGCTCATAACAGCATCAAATTCCAGTGTTTGCTTGTTATGTCCTATTTTGAGCTACAAGCTCAAAATACTGTGCAAAACCAAATGCAAGCCTCCCCAGCTATACAGTAAAACATGCTGACTATGTCTATAGCTGAATCTTTTTTGAAAGAACTGTTAAATGTATTTCTGTGTTATTAATTTATTCTAGTACTACTTATGTTATCCAGCGCAGACATAGAACTGTGGATTTACTGCATTGTGAATCCAGGTTGTTACATTACTTTTAAAGTGGTTTAGATGTTGTTTAAAAAAAATACCATATTTTTTAAAACAGTTTGTTTCTACCTAGGTATTCACTTAAATTATATTGATCATACAACTTTGCACATTTTTCTTTGTTCATTTATTATAGGTAAAAGCAAATAGTGCAACACTCAGAATCAGTGTAAACCGTTTGCAGGCTTGTGAGGAAATCCACAGTGGGTGCTCTGGCTGTGATGCTCTCTCTCACACCGGTACAGACATAAATGCAAAGCATAGAGCCGGCAACTCCAAACGTCCTTGTTGCTTCTTTATTGGTGAATAGAAAAAGTGAGTAAAAAAGATACAGGGGCTCACGCGTTCTTGCTTACAAGCCTTGATCACAGCACAGCATTATAGTCATAACCATTCAAATTCTTAGAAAAAGAAAAAAGGCACTCTCAGGACTAGTAGACATCTCTGGTATAATAAAATTTGTAACACGAAATCAAAAATTATAATATAATAAATAATGATAAAAAACAGCAATATAATAATAATACATTTTATTCAATAATGTGATCAAACCAAAAACACTGAAATTTTCCAAACAAGGGTGCAATATTACTAGTCACTGTAACACTAGACACTGCATATTGGTTTGAACAGTTTTTAATTTTTTTTATGTCAGGATTCCCAGCCTAGAGGCGAGATCTGGGAACCAGATCTAGCTGTAAAGAGGACCTGTCATGCCCTATTCCTATTACAAGGGATGTTTACATTCCTTGTAATAGGAATAACAGTAAAAAAAATGTAAAAAGAAAGCGTCAAAATAGAAAAATAAAAGTAAATTAAACAAAAAAAAATGAAAAGCAGAAGCAAACGTATACGTAGGTCACGCCAGCATATATAAATGACGTTCAAATATCTGTCTTCACTTTCAGTGTCTGATGACGAATTTCCCCATGAATCACTAGCGCTCAATTCTGCAAGTGATTCTAATTCACTATCGCTGCCTTCTAGATGGTACAAAAGCGCTTTTGATATAGAGGGATACCTTTTGGATACCATGGACACTCTCAAGTTTCCAGGCAGAAAGAATGGTAAAAGTGCAGGCAGGGCACGGGACAAAGCACTAGGGACAAATCTGAGGTGAAATGATTTGATACAGTAATGTAACCTACAGATTACTATGTATTGTTTGTGTGTTTATGTTTTTAACTTTTTGAAATTCCCACAAAGCTCACAGGGAACGGAGCCCGGAACCATGATACATCGGACGGATGATCCGGCCAGAGGACACCGCCGGAGGACATCGCGGGATCGTAGGGAGTATGTAAGTACATGCAGAGGAATATAACAGTATAATCTTGAGTGTGGCTAGGGGTTACCACTTATGGTACTGAAAATTAACCCCGAGCCACACTCGGAATTACCGCTAGGAAGGTTAATACAGCTTTTCTAGGTGTTTAAAATTTTGGTGGGCCGCTTCACACCTTTCTCAAAGCCTTCTTTTTCTAAGACTATTGGTGCTTTTTTGTGGTACACCCAGCAATTTATCATCCCACCGCATACAGGGATCCCGTATGTGTATGTATATATATATATATATATAGACATATATATATATACTGTGCATGTGCGTATAGTGTAGTGGCGGCCAGCGGTGGCACTACACCCCCCAGCTCGCTTACCCCATCTAGGTGGCGGGCTGCAAGCAGCGGCTCTGGTGTACTTTCCTCCAGCACAGCGGACCCCATCTAGGTGGCGGCTCCGGTGTGGAATGGTTCATATGCTATACAAAACTTCTCTGCATACTTGCATCAGGTCAGTGCCTTCAAAGCTACTGAAACCAGTGGATCAATGTAACAGCCTGTCAGCATTTTTTTTTTAGAAAGAATGGCAGCACCTTCATTTTTCTCATAACATTTTGATTTAAATAAAATATGAAATATGCCAAATAAAGAATGCAAAATGTTATTTGTTAGAATTATTCAACTTTATAGAAAAAAAAAAAAATTATTCAAAATGTATTTGTACATTTAACCTTGGCTGTGAAACTAAGAAACAAGTTTGTAATGTGTATTTATCAGTCAACATAATCCGGCTGCTATCTTTTCAACTGGTTTCTGTTTACTGTTTATAA
Source organism: Glandirana rugosa (assembly GCA_018402905.1). Taxonomy (NCBI): domain Eukaryota; kingdom Metazoa; phylum Chordata; class Amphibia; order Anura; family Ranidae; genus Glandirana; species Glandirana rugosa. The sequence goes on from BLSH010260836.1 coordinate 67,001, forward strand.
TCCACTTAAAGAACTTCTATCCTAAATTTATTGTGAAGCAAAAAAGTGCTGCAAATATTTATGAATAACTAGAACAATGACGTTGATGAACATGGAAACTAGTTGATGACACATCAATGGTAGTTTTGACTAGCTACAGCTTAGCAATAACAGTATTTACTAAACAGTCTTTTTATCTTTACAATGTGAGCAATATCCCCTGGAGATTCAATTACTAGGTTTGACAGAAGGTCACAAATCGTTCACTTACTGTAGTTGGTAATCAGATGGTTCTGCAATTAAATGTAATCACATCCAACAAATAACTATCCACAGTGCTAATGAATGCCAACATTTGACTCAGAAGTGATGAAAAGCATAAAACAAGGTTGGTTGAATAAAACCGATAGAACACTAAAACATATACAGAAGATAAATGTTGACTGTACAATTTTTGACTGAGAATTCTTCCACGATACGGATAGAGAGGGTACTATGTATTACCTTAAAGCTGGGTATACAGTAGTAGAATTTTGTTCAATATTTTTAGTTGTAAGAACTTTGTAAGAACAATTATTGTTTTTGTAATAGTTAGTAGGGTCAAATCGACATTTGCTTTCAACCGCAGTGATGAAAAAATTCAAAGGAGCCGGATGGAATATATTTCTTAAATGTACCAATTTCTAACAACATATGTGGTTTTCATTTGGTAAAGTCCATTAATCCCAAAATCAAATATTAAAAGCAGATTAAATCTTAAACTACTTCCAAATGACATTTGAATGTTCTTTGAATTTTCATACACATTTTATAAAGAATTTTTGTACGACTATATCTTCAATATTCTACTCGTGTATGCCCAGCTCTACACTTACCTGCACCTTTCTGACAAACCTAATCTTTTAAGTCAAACAAAATATAATTTTATGGTCCTTTACCAATACAGATGGTGGATCTTAAACCTGAATTAAACAACAAAATCAAAAATGTATTATTTTGTAGGTTTAACAATTCTTAAATGTGGTGGCAGCATTTGTTTTTTTATTTTTTATTTTTTCTTCACTTTCATCTGGTGGTCTGACCTGTAACAGCCATTGTTTGATGCACTAGCAGATTTACATGGATTTGACTAACACATTAAAGCTGATCTCAGGCTAACATCTTTTAAGCACTTACAGCAACAGTTTTAATTTTTTTTTTTCCTTTTGGGACAGTGTTAAATGGTTTATCTCCTAAATGCCTCTTTTTGGTCTGTTAAAGGAAACTGAAAAATAACAGACTTACTGTCTGAATCAATAGTTGAAAAAAGGAACTAAAGTCTAAGAAAAAGAAAAAAAAATAGAACATGACTGCAATCACTGCACCTAAGACTTGGTAAACTGCAATATAAAAATGTTTGTTTTTGGGTTTAATACTGCTTTGGGTCTATTACATCTATTTTCAATATCTATTTAGCTTTTGTGTTGTTCTATGTCTGATGTATACAGAGATAAATAGCTCAAGCTGAATTTGCCACAAATACACAAGTAAATAGGTCAGAGCATTGACTCATCCGCTTTTGGATGGCTGCCCAAGGTTTTGGTCAGGCAGTAAGTCTGAATGCAGGCATCTTTAAATGTGCTGTCATTTTCGAGTAACCCATATTCTTTTAATGCTTTGATGTTTATTAAATGTTTATTTAATAAACAAAAATGGTATATGTAATACATAAGCAAGCATATTAAGAAAACAGCTTAAAAACTGCCAAGTTAAAAAACGAAATAAAATAAAATTGAGTTGAGTGCATTATAGTTTGTACTGTATTACTCTCGATTCACCTAGGTGCGATGCGGGAATGCTGCGAATCCACTGCGGGTTCCCACATCACACCTGACTTGTAAGGCAGTTCACACTGCATTATGCAAACTGCTGGGAGTGTCAATAGAAAGTTAATGACACCCTCATATCATATCGTAGTGTGAACTGTCAATTCGTACATGAATTGGATCGCATGGGTGTGAACACCCATGCAATCCGATTCTGGTACAGACCTAAAAAAGGGTCCTGCACGACTTTGGTCCAAATACAATGCAGATTCAATCATACAATCTGTATGGCTTAATTCGCATCGCACAGACATCGCATGTGATTTGCACAGCAGTGCGGTACAAGTCATATGCAATGTCACACAACGCACTGATGTGAACCGAGCCTTAAGGTACTGTATATACATGTGATCTAGAAACAACTATACACACAATAGCCCTAAAAACTGGCAATTTTGGCAAGCATATTGGAAAATGTCATAGGTTAAAAAAATTGCAACTCGTTAAATGTTGGTCTATTTTTTTTTTTTTTTTAGGAAAAGGATAATGATGGAGGTACCTGGAATATAGGCATCAACTACTGATATTGACAAGTGCTAGATATACCCTGTTTAGGCTGGAGGTGTAAAAAGAGATGTAAGCTTTATGGTTATATATTTAGACTTGAAAGATTACATTTTTTTATATTGAATTTTTTAAAATTTTAGAACTATTTTAAAACCTACTGAACTTGGAGAAATTGATCCATTATAAAGTTTTAATATAGTAATGTAAAATGGGTAATGGAAAGGGATACCTCTAATATAAGATATTTATTGTATAGAATATCCATTTTTTTCTATCTTTATGAAATTTCTTTTGTGTATGTTGTTTAAAATGGAAAAATAAAATAGAGATTGCACAAAAAAAAAAAAATTGCCACTGATAGCTCAAGAAAAGGCATTTCAAGTAACATCATTTTTAATTACCTGCCGACTGCTCACAGTAAATACACTTTTAGTAGGTGGCAGATGTAAGCACAGCATTGTACATTGCGGTCCTGCTTCCGGGTTTGGACACAGCACAAGTTTGGCAGCAGATTTCAGTCAATGATTTCGGCTGAAACCTGCTGATCAGCTGTGTCCAATAACACACAGAGTTCTGTGTTTACAGGGATAAAAAAACAGCCAGATTGGTAAGTAAAAGCAGCACACATTACACACATTACACTTGTTAGACACACAGTTAACCCTTTGATTGCCCTTAGATGTTAACCCCACCCCAGTCAGTGTCATTAGCATAGGTGTGCACAGCCTACTGCATTAGGGTGTGCAGCCCAAAGCTCAAACACACATGTGAGTATATATATATATATATATATATATATATATATACTGTTATTTTGAAATGTATTAAACATGGATGGTGTCAGAAGAGCAGTGGACAGTGTCATCAGTTCTTTTATATTTTTATTATTTTTTATAATTTTTCAATATAATTTTTTATTATATATAATTGGGTTTACAATTTTTTGGGAGCCCTGTTGGGGGGGGGGGGATTTGGTGAAATATCAGGGGTCTAAACAGACCCCTGAGGTCTCACTTTTGAGACAGAGAAAGGAACTGAGTCACATAACACTGGGGAGTGAAAGTGGCTAATTGGACCCAATTTGAACATTTTCACTTAAGGGTGTACTCACTTTTGTTGCCAGTGGTTTAGGCATTAATGGCTGTGTGTTGAATGATTTTGAGGGGACAGCAAGTTTACGGTGTTATACAAGCTGTACACTCACTACTTTACATTGTAGCAAAGTGTAATTTCTTCAGTGTTGTCACATGAAAAGATAGAATAAAATATTTACAAAAATGTTATGGTGTTCTCACTTTTGTCAGATACTGTGTATACCATACTTTGTAGACACTATGGGGTTGATTTACTAAAACTGGAGAGTGCAAAATGTGGTGCAGCTGTGCATAGAAACCAGCTTCCAGGATTTTTTGTCAATGCTTAATTAAACAAGCTGAAGTTAGAAGCTAATTGGTTACCATGCACAGCTGCACCAGATTTTGCACTCTCCATTCTTAGTAAATCAACCTCTATAGCTTTCACACAAAACAATTAATATACACTTATTGGGATTTTTTATTTGCCAAAAATGTGTAGCAGAACACATTTTGGCCTACATTTATGAACAAATTTGATTTTATTGGATACGGTTTATAATATAAAGTAGAAAATATTGGGTTTTTTAAAAAAAAAAAATTCAGTCTTTTCCTATTTATATAATAAAAATGTAAAAAACAATGGTGATAAAATACTACCAAAAGAAAGCTTATTTGTGTGAAAAAAATTATATACATTTAATTTGCATACATGACCGCACAGTTGCCAGTTAAAGTAGCACAGTGTTGAACAGCAAAAATGGTCTGGTCATGAAGGGGGTAAACAAGAGTAATTTAGAGGATACAATGAGTTGACCATGTTACCAGTGTAATTTTCATATAGTCATAATTTAGGTTAAAGTTTTTGGGATGTATAACCATCTTCCTCTGCTGTAAATTGATAGGAGAAATACAGTTTCTATGAAGTAATGAACTTTGTTCACTGCTTTAATTCTTCCTACTACATTATTATCCTATATAGAAGGTTTAACTGGTATCTTTTGATATGAGTGCGATATTTCCAGAGTAATATAAATGCACCTTCCACTATATCAAAAATGCACACAATGCAGTTTGTCAAACAATTCCGTCACAGTTGTCTTAATTGTTTTTATTTTTTATTATCTAATATGGTAATGCCAGTGACCATATTATAGTATATAAGCACAAGTCAAAGCATACAATTTTTGAATCAAGTAGTATAGCAATTAACCCATTTCAATTTTTGTGAAATTGATAACAGTATTTTTCAAACTGTTAATATTAAATCAGTAACCTTCATGTGAGGTGTAAGTTACACAAATCATGTGACAAAGGTCCAAACAAATGATTCAAGTATAAAGGAACATAACATATTTATACCAAAACATAGCAAAGAGCATGTAAACTGGCCATAAAGCTTGGCAACACCGTGCAAGGTTTAATTACAGTAAAGAGGCAATGTTTTCAGTTAAAGTTCAGAAATGACACCTAACCTAGCATTTGAAACTGTTGAAAGTAAGGTTCAAGAAAATTATTATATCTGCCTCTTATATTTCAGAGATAATCTTTGATGCAACACTACAAATCTCAGAAAGCCATGCCAGCAAAAAAAAAAGCTTTGTTTGCTATTGAATTTTGGTTTAGTTATTATTGTGAAATATATATGTACATATATATATATATATATATATATATATATATATATATATATATATATATCAGAAAAGGAATTTGTAGTCTATGTTAAGCATTTTAGTAAAAGTGCTACCTAAGAAAAATACCACAAGGTGCTTGTTACTAGATTACTTAGAAAAGCCTCTTCTGCGCCCCTCTCTAATCTAAAGTAAACATTTGCCCCGGCAGTGTAGTAATATTTGGAATTGTTCGAAATGCTGTAAAAAGACCTATTTTAGTTGCTCTAGAAAGTACAACTCCAGTCGTAAATTGTATTAACCTGAGCAACTGAAAGAAGTCTTGTTGAATTTTTTTTAGAATAAAAGAGATGATCTTAGGTTCATTTACTATACTGCCAAGATAAGCAGTTACTTATACTCTAACACTATTTTAATGCTGGTGCCTATAGTTGGGCTTTGATATTTTTTTTTTTGTTACAGCTTCACTTTCCCTACATTCCGCTAAATACTATTCCCTTGTCCAATATGACTGATGCACTCTCAGTAGACAGTGGGGTGGCAGTTGGAAAGGCTTAATTATGAAATCAGATAAATGACAGATTCAGATTTACTTTAAAACTAAATACAGTGCTAACAATTTACAAAGCACTTTACATATCTTGTACCATTCTCTGCCCTCAAAGAGCTTACAATCTAAAATCCTTGCCATACATGCATACACAAACTAGGGCCAGTTTGGAAAAGAGCCAATGAACCTATCAGCATGTATTTGGAGTGTGGGAGGAAACCAATGTAAGCATAAGCAGAACATGCAAACTCCATGCAGGTCATGGTTGGGATTTAGACCGATGACACTAGTGTTGCACCACTGAGCCACTGTACTGCCTCATCCAATTCAAGGAATCCTAGGTGAGAAAAATTACATTCTACATTGTACCACCATCCTAATATATAGGGAGGAATACACAAATATGGGAGACCCATATATAGTGGAAAAGTGGATTTTGCCGGCACTTATGAGACTGATGGGTTTATCATTTCAACATTTATTTATATCATTAAAAATACAAAAAAGTACATAAAAGAATATACATAAAAATAGCACCACAAAACCAAGAATTCCTCCTAGGGGATTCTTAGTGAACTGCAAGAAAAACAATGCCACATGTGTCAGAAGGATGATACATGATACCAGACTTGTACATAACAGTGGAAAGAAAGGGTCGATGCGTTTCGCAACAATGTGCTTCCTCTGGACCTTTTTCTTGCAGACTATAGATAGAAAGTATATAATGTAAGAGTATATCCCCATACGAGGGGTGCAAATACATAGATATAATCATATATTGCCATAATAATACATTGCCATTTCAATTGTATCAGCATATATTAAACTAAATATGCTTACTTGTGTTCCAATGGAGAACCCCAATGGGGCCGTATTGTCAGGGGGGCGGGCACAGGGGATTGAAGGTGGCCAGGCGTATGGTATAAAAGGATAACTAAATGCAATATATATAAACAAGATATTAATAAAAATCAAGGAGGGAATTCCCTTCCATGTAAGAATGTCTAGAATAGGGGGGGTAAATTATACCTATATCATACCTGTGTCTCTGGACTGGGTGTTATAAACCAAGTGTTCAATCAATGTATATCAAGTAGTTGGTAAATTTCAATGGAGAAACATCTCTAGAGAGGCTAGGACATAACAAAACAAAAAGAGGGTGTGAAGTTACAAAACCACCAGAATATGCACCTATATAGTATAAACTGGTGGAATATATTGTGTTATAAGTACTTAGTAATGAATACAGCGGTACTACCTGGAGTGTAAAAGGATAATGCAAAAAGCCTGGACACCTCTTAGTGTATGTGTTTCCAAAAAGGGTATGGTTGTAGACCAGATACAGGTGTGAATCTGTACCCCCTCTTCCTATTCATCCAGGGAGGACAACCACAGGAACGTAACCTGTAGTATAGAGAACATGTTGTACACCAATATTATCTAAAAAGCAGAATAGGAGCCAAGGCATGTAGCCTTAGTACGCATTTACCTTAGTTTTCCTGTCACTTCGTTTGCCCCTCGTGCCGCCAATGCTGCCTGGATCGTCCCTAATGGCGTCCGGCCTTTATCACCCATTGCGTCATGTGGTCGCCGCCTCAAGTGGGCGGCGAAAGGCGTCACTGGACAGTGACGTCACACGCACGACGCAACGTGCGCTTCAACACATGGCGCATGCTCATGGGTGAGCATGCCGTGTGTAAGGAGAGTCCTGCGGGCGGGCACGGAAGAAGGGAGGGAGGGGAGAGGGAAGATCCCTTCCCCACCCAGCTACCAGAGTATCCCAGCCGCCCAACCAATCTGACTACCAACACAACCGTAAGTGTGTGAAGCACATATGCCCGCCCCTCAAAAACGCCTCAAAGGGGGCCGGACCACAAGCAGCGCCAAAACACAAATCATCTCTACACAAGAAAGTACGACTAAGTTTATAACGTAGATGTATATACTATCCCATATCGTCATGTATCATTCATGACGACACTAAAGACATAAACGAGCTACAGTCAGAACTAAAACAGGTGCAAATAATGGGATCTAGAACCTAGACCAGATTGGTAAGAGTGATGTTAGGTTTGGAATTACTAGAAGTTTATTATATGTTGCCCGAGTAAGAGCTAGACCAATTTAGATTCAACCTATATAGAGGAGAAAGAAGGGGGAAGGAGAAAAGGGGGTCATGATGAACTCCAGGGGGTGGATATATTCATCCAAATCATATTGATAAATTATAAAAAAAGGTTTGTAGCTAAGCGCTTCATTAAGGCCAGGTCTTTCAGTGGCTTTTAATGAATATATCCAACGTGTTTCGCGTTGTAATATAATTTTATCAAATTCGCCACCCCTGGAGTTCTCTAGCGCCCGCTCCAAGGTGGCGAACCGAACCACCTCTGTGCTGTTATTGTGATAAAGGCCCAAATGTCGGCCCATGGGTGTAGATAAAATGTTTTTATTGCCATAATAGATGTGGTCTTTTATTCTCCGCCAAAACTGGCGTTTGGTCTTACCCACACAGAATGCCCCGCATTCGCAGAACATTATTTAAATAATACCAATAGTTTGACAATCCACAAAGTGTTGCACACTATGTAATTGGCCATTGGGGAGGTATAAAGTCTGATATTCATAAATCCAGTGACAGAAATTGCACCTGCCACATTTCAATGTTCCACTAGGAGGATTAGAAGTACCATCCAGTGGATCCTGAAGTGGCTGTGTGTGACCCAGTTCCTGATAGAGCATGCCCGTTTAAAGGTAATCTCAGGAGATTCTTTGACTTATTTTTTAAGAATATTATCGTTTGTAAGTACCAATGATCACAAAGGATTTTCCTAATGGCCTTGTGTTGCCTTGTATAGGGGGTAATTAAGCGAACTGTGTGATCTTGGCTACATTTGGGTCTACCCAACTACCAACACACCCGTAGGTGTGTGAAGCGCATATTCCTGCCCCTCAAAAACGCCTCAAAGGGGCCGGACCACAAGCAGCGCCAAAACACAAATCATCTCTACACAAGAAAGTACTTAGGGTGGTAGCACCCAGTTTCTTATACATTCTATGAATTCGGTTCCTTGTTGGTTCTGAATTTATGGGACTGATGGTTATATTGCTGATAATACGGTTGCTGATCAATATATGTTATTTTGGATAAAGATATTTGCTTGACATTATCTTTGTTTCTACTAATTTTCGTGGACCCACCATCAAGGACGCTTGAAGGTTCCAGGAATATTTATGTTTCTGTAAATTTGAGCCTATTCTGAATACGATAAAGGTACATCTGCAGATATGGAATTCTTTATACAAAAATTAAAGAGAAGTTTGGAAAGAAAGTCCAACTTATATTGGCACACAAAATATTTTGAACGGTATAGGGATGAAAATCTACATCCCTGGGGGTGCATGCGCGGCGTGGAGAGGAATGGACGCCTGAGCTGAGAGCTCCGTTCTTCACAGGGACATTTGGGTCTCCTTGAGGGCTATACGTTCACGGATTATCACTTCTATTATCACCCCTCGCTCCTTCTCACAACAGTGCATGCCGTCGGCAAAGAAAAAAGGAGGGGGCTCAGCTCAGAAGTCGCTGACACATTATCTACTTCGGGCCCGAGAACAATACAGCATGGCTGAAAATGGCGCCACCTCACCAGCCCATATACAACACTCCCTGGCTTCTCCTCTGCCCCAGATCCCGAGCACTCCATAGGCTTCAACATGTGAGTACCCCATGGCTCTCTCTAAAGCGGATCTAGACGCTAGTTTAGAGACTATGTACAATAAGCTGGCAGCTAAATTTCAGTCTGAACTGCACAAGACCTCTCATGCTCTATCGCAAGAGATTGCCGCCTTGGGGGGCCGAACGGATAGACTCGAAACGAAGCATGATAAGCTAGCCTTGGCTTACAACGATCTTTCCAGAGAACACGAAGCCTTATCCGCAGCCTTCACGCAAATGCAGTCCCAGATCGAAGACCTTGACAACCGAAACCGAAGGCATAACCTTCGTTTGCGAGGAGTTCCCGAAACTATTACCGAACTGATCCCCACTGCAATCAAGCTGTTAAAATCTTTACTTCCAGAATGTGAGTCGTCGGCTTTCACCTGCGATCGTATCCACAAAGCTTTGAGACCTAAACCTCCAGCAGACAAACCTCCGAGAGACATCGTTCTCTGCATGAAGGACTTTCTGGTCAAGGAAGAGATCCTGCGCTCAGCGAGGAACACCCTTAGGATTACCCTAGATGGATACACAGTTCAGATCTACCCGGATATCTCACCGACTACTCTGGACAAACGAAGGGGCTTCAAAGAAATCACAGCAGCTCTCCAATCAGCCAGGATTAAATATAAATGGGGCTTTCCTTTTAAGCTTGTGATCCCTCATAATAATGGATCTACTTATGTAGCAACTTCTCTTCTGGAAGGCCAGGAGATCCTGGTAAAACTAGGCCTCCTTGAGGCCACAGCAGTTCAGCGCCCACAGCCGACCCCGAGACCATCCCGAATTTGGCACACTCCTTCCCCTTGACGCAACCGCAAAGGTGTCCGTCATGAAGCAGGCCAGGGATGGCTGGGATGATGGTCTCGATTCCTTTTGACTGTATGGCACCCACATTCGTACTCATCTGCTGACTCTCGGGAGCCCATTCCCCTGTGCTAAAGCATGTTTTCCCTACCTAGCAATGGTAACTTAAATCCATTAACTGTTTCTCACTGCCTATCCCACTTTTTCTCTTATTTTTATCAGCTTTGGTTATGTTGCTGGCTAGGTCTGAGACCTAATAGTCTCAGTGTGTGTCTTTTTGTTTCAGGATTGGTTCTTCATCCTGACCCGTTTTCATTTTTTGCTACTCTGAAGTTTTGGGACCATACGTTTAATTATATGTTGATCGGTCTGTACTTATTTTCTTGCAAGCATTATATGCAAAATTGTCTCCCTAGGATTAATTTTACCTGGAGGTGGGCTCTGGCCTTCCTTTCCTTGGGAGGTGCATGCTCCTTAGGGGATTGTCCCCCTTTGTTTCAATTTGTAACTTTGGTATGGGTCTGAAGTGTTCCCCTCAGCCTTGTAGACATGGCTATTAGGTGTGTCTCCCACAATGTTCAAGGCTTAAACTCTCCTCAGAAGAGACGGAAGGCCTTTTCAACCTATAAGCAGATGCAGGCTAAAATATTGCTGTTGCAGGAGACACATTTCGCTGCAGCCTCACACCCTAAATTTTTTCACAGAGCCTATCCTCAGGCATTTTTCACAGTACACTCCTTGAAGGTTAGGGGAGCCGCTATCTTTTTACATGCTTCGCTTTCTTTCGAGGTGCAGCATGTATATAGGGATAAGGATAGTAGATTTATTATCTTGAAGGGTTCCTTACATTGCCGGGATCTCACGATAGCTAGTGTGTATGCTCCTTGCGACCCACCGATCTCCTTTTCTACAACCTTTTTTGATCTTCTACACAAATATAACTCCCCACATATTATTGTAGGCGGAGACCTTAATATGGTAGCTAACACCACTCTAGACAGAAGCATTACCTCCCCTAGTTCAAAAGCCTTCCCGAAATCCTTTCACCGGAAGCTGGCAGACTTCCAATTAATAGACTCCTGGCGAGCTCATAATGTAGATTGCAGAGAGTTCACATTTTATTCTCATCCCCATAAGAGTTACGCCAGATTAGATTATATCTTTGCTACCCCAGTAGTTTTGGCTAACTCCATTGACGCCTCTATCCACACTTGCACATGGTCGGACCACCAAATGACCTCCTTCTCCACAAAATTTATCAAACTAGCCCCTATGACACACTCGTGGAGACACAATGAAGCCTTAATCTCAGACCCGGTGGCAGAGGCAGAGGTCTCACAGGCGGTCACAGATTATTTTGAGCTCAATGAAGCTCCTGGGACCTCCATTTCCACGTTGTGGTTAGCACACAAAGCAGTTCTTAGGGGGAGGCTGATTAGCTTGGCCTCCTCTCGCAAACAGCAATCTGCTGCAAAAATCCTTTCCTTAACTAAGGAATTGGATGATTTATATAAAGACCCATCTAGGCTCGATTTGGAGACGACCAGAAGCGCTATTGACCAGAAGAGATTGGAGTTGGACTTCTTGCTTACTTCCAAAACAGAGAAGGCTTTGCGTTGGTCTAAGGCCAGATTCCTACTTCATAACAATACAGCTTCGACTCTTTTTGCTAGGAAGCTGAACCAGTCTATATCTCCCCCACATGTCTACAAATTAAAATCGGACTCAGGAAATATCACTTCACACCCGCAAGAGGTCTTAGAGATATTTAAAAATTTCTACTCCTCTCTGCTAGCCCCCATAGCAGAGCAACCCTCTCCATCTAGTGCGGCTTGGTTTGCTGATATTCCAATCCCCGCTATAACCCCCTCACAATTGGTCTCCCTAAATTCCCCTATCACCCAACAGGAGGTACTAGATGTCATAGGTTCCCTCCGGAGGAGCTCCGCTCCCGGTCCTAATGGATTTTCCGCCCTTTATTTCAAAAAAATTTCCTCCCTCCTAGCCCCTAAACTGACCCAACTGTACAATTTTATTCTCCAAGGAGGTGCCATCCCTGAAGAGATGCTCCTAGCCAATATGACCCTCATCCCCAAACAGAACAAGGATCACACTTCACCCCAAAATTACAGGCCAATTTCGATCATTAACAATGATCTGAAGATCTTTAGTAGAATATTAGCAGACAGATTGGCTACAGTGATTCCGTCCCTTATTTCCCCTTATCAATCTGGGTTTATCCCTCGCCGGTTAATTACAGATAACATTAGACTAGCAACTAACATCATCCAGAATGCTAATGCAACCTCCAGGAGACTTCTGCTATTGAGCCTTGATATCCACAGGGCTTTTGACAGTGTCTCCTGGAGTTATCTGTCCCCTCTGCTGCAGCGTTATGGGATTCATGGGGAATTCCTCCACGCATTTCAGGCGATGTATGCAAATCCTCAAACGAGAGTTAGAATACCTGGCTGCAGCTCGGACTTCTTTAGGCTTGGGAGAGGCACCAGACAGGGGTGTCCATTATCACCCCTGATTTTCGCCTTGGAAATAGAACCCCTGACCACGGCTATACTGAATCACCCGGACATTTCTGGCTACTCTATTCACTCCTCTACTTTTAAGCTCTGCTTATACGCAGACGACGTTCTGCTTTTTCTCACCAACCCCTTGGTCTCCCTGCCAAATCTACTTAAAACTTTAGCTCAATTTGCCGAGGTCTCTGGGTTGGCGGTTAACATTGCCAAGTCGGTGGGCCTTCCGGTGGGGTTTGCCTCTCCTGAGCTGGAAGATATGAGGGGCTCATTCCTTTTCATTTGGTCCAAATCCTCCCTCTCCTACCTAGGGATCACTATTACTAAGGAATATAAATCTCTTTTTTCAGTTAACTATCCCCCTCTGATAGTAAAGATGAAGAGGCTTCTGAATACCTGGTCCTCATACCACATCTCTTTCTTAGGGAGAGCAACTGCAGCTAAAAGGACGTTGCTTCCGAAGCTTCTTTATCTCTTTCGAGCCCTCCCATCGCCTATCTCTAAAACACACATACTACAAATTCAAGCACTATTCAACAAATTTATCTGGCAACAGAAGCCCCCAAGATTCGGTAGGTCAGTTCTTTACAGTTCCAGCAGGACCGGGGGCCTAGGGGTCCCCCAGGTCTGGCTTTATTATTTAGCCAGCAGATTCTCTCAATTGGCTCAGTGGAACATTACGGACTCGAGGGTTCCCTGGGTCAGATTTGAGAGAGTCTCAATCGCTCCCTTATTTTTTCCAGGTCTGATGTGGTCCTCTGACACCCCCCCCCCCATGGAGCTTTTGGGCAATAACCTGATTGTACAACAATCCTTGAAGCTTTGGAGGAAATATAGTCATAAGTTTAACCTGATCTCTAGAGCCCCGCTGGGGGCATCATTTCTGGGAGATCGCAGGTTTCCAACCGCCTTCCACAGTCCTGGGGATTTTGCAAACTGGGTATCTAAAAACCTGACAACCCTGAAACACTTTCGGAGCATGACCAGCTTCTCCACCTTTTCCCAGCTCCAGGCTCAATATGAACTTCCAGATACGGAACTATATCACTACCTACAAATAAGACACTTCTTCTTAACGCACTATGGGTTACCCCCCTCAGACACTCACATGGGGTTTGAATGGTTATGCCACAATAACCACAGAGGAAAAGGGTTAATTTCGAGCCTATATAAAATGCTCACCACTCAGGTGGCTGATACTAAATTGAAATATGTTTTGAGCTGGGAGGAGGAGTTGGATGAGACCTGGGACCTCTCTGAGTGGGATAAACGCTGGCAGAACATGCGTAAATGCACATACTCTTTGACGGTTAGAGAAACGGTCATTAAAGTGATGGTATTATACCCCATGTAGGCTTAATAAGATTTTTTCACACTCTTCTCCATTATGTTTTCGAGGTTGTGCCTCGCCAGGCAGGTTCTCTCACATATTCTGGCAGTGTCCCCTGCTCCGCCCCACCTGAGTGGGGTGGAGGAGATGATAGGGAGGTTGATCGGCAGACAGTTAGATTTGACTTTGGCACAAGGTCTTTTGTTTGCATCCATCCCAGGGATCCCTAAACAACTTCAGAAACTAATACACACTATTTGTGTGGCTGTGCAGTGGATGGTGGCTCTCAATTGGAAGAAGCCCACTGTTCCTTTCTCCCAGGTGGTAACCCGTGTTGACCAAATTATGCTAACTGAAAAGATCTACCACACCCTACATGACTCGACCCAGACATATGATGCCAAATGGAATCTTTGGTTCCTTTATCGCTTGCAGGATTAGCCATATTTTCTATAAATACAGTATAACAGGTCGCAGACAGGTTATGTTCAAGTGGTCCCATTATGTCTTACTCTTTATCACTTTTATCTTCTACTATTGTCTCTTTTTTCTTCTTCCTCATTTCTGATACTTGTTTTGCTTTTATCTCTTTTTTCCCTTCTCCTTTTAGTTTAGTCTTACTCGCTTTGTTCTTTCTTCTCTATTAATACATTTAAAAATAATCTTTGCAGTTTTTCGGTTACATTGAGATTTTTTTTTTTTTTTCCTTTCTGTCGTCTAGATATTGGAGTGGCGATTTGTTCAATTTAACATTTCTCTGAATAACACATGTTATACCGGTATCATTTGTATGTCCTCCTTTCTGATACAATTTTTTCTTCTGTATATCTCATTATAATGCAAAGCTTGTATACTTTGTTTACTTTCAATAAAATATACTCTTTAAAGTAAAAAAAAAAAATCTACATCCCAAAGGATTACGGGTGCAGATATTTCCTAATATCAGGAACATCACCCCTGAATTGAAAGATATATGGGAGGATAATTTAAAAACAACAATATCGGAGAGAGATGACTGAGGTTGATGATGAAATTAGACAAATTTATAAACAACATCACAATCTAATGTCCCATACGGAATATATACCCAAAAATCAAGAATTACAAGAACATCTGGAAAAATTCAATTTGGAATTGATCCAGAAGAAAGAAAAAGAAAAACCCGCCTTGGAGCTGGTGCTAGAGAACTCCAGGGGTGGCGAATTTGATAAAATTATATTACAACGCGAAACACGTTGGATATATTCATTAAAAGCCACTGAAAGACCTGGCCTTAATGAAGCGCTTAGCTACAAACCTTTTTTTATAATTTATCAATATGATTTGGATGTATATATCCACCCCCTGGAGTTAGTCATGACCCCCTTTTCTCCTTTTCTCCTTCCCCCTTCTTTCTCCTCTATATCGGTCAAATCTAAATTGGTCTAGCTCTTACTCGGGCAACATATAATAAACTTCTAGTAATTCCAAACCTAACATCACTTTTACCAATCTGGTCTAGGTTCTAGATCCCATTATTTGCACCTGTTTTAGTTCTGACTGTAGCTCGTTTACATCTTTAGTGTCGTCATGAATGATACATGACGACATGGGATAGTATATACATCTATGTTATAAACTTAGTCGTACTTTCTTGTGTAGAGATGATTTGTGTTTTGGCGCTGCTTGTGGTCCGGCCCCCTTTGAGGCGTTTTTGAGGGGCGGGCATATGCGCTTCACACACCTACGGGTGTGTTGGTAGTCAGATCGGTTGGGCGGCGGGGATACTCTGGTAGCTGGGTGGGGAAGGGATCTTCCCTCTCCCCTCCCTCCCTTCTTCCGTGCCCGCCCGCAGGACTCTCCTTACACATGGCCTGCTCGCCCATGGCATGCACCGTGTGTTGAAGCGCACGTTGCGTCGTGTGTGTGACGTCACTGTCCAGCGACGCCTTTAGCCGCCCACTTGAGGCGGCGACCACACGACGCAATGGGGGATAAAGGCCGGACACCATTAGGGACGATCCAGGCAGCATTGGCGGCATGAGGGGCAAACGAAGTGACAGGAAAACGAAGGTAAATGCGTACTAAGGCTACATGCCTTGGCTCCTATCCTGCTTTTTAGATAATATTGGTGTACAACATGTTCTCTATACTACAGGTTACGTTCCTGTGGTTGTCCTCCCTGGATGAATAGGGATCTGGACTACAACCATATCCTTTTTGGAAACACATACACTAAGAGGTGTCTATGCTTTTTGCATTATCCTTTTACACTCCAGGTAGTACCGCTGTATTCATTACTAAGTACTTATAACACAATATATTCCACCAGTTTATACTATATAGGCGCATATTCTGGTGGTTTTATAACTTCACACTCTCTTTTTGTTTTGTTGTGTCCTAGCCTCTCTAGAGATGTTTCTCCATTGAAATTTACCAACTACTTGATATACTGTACATTGATTGAACACTTGGTTTATAACACCCAGTCCAGAGACACAGGTATGATATAGGTACAATTTACCCCCCCTATTCTAGACATTCTTACATGGAAGGGTATTCCCTCCTTGATTTTTATTAATATGTTGTTTATAAATATTGCGCTTAGATATCCTTTTATACCATACGCCTGGCCACCTTCAATCCCCCTGTGCCCGCCCCCCTGACAATACGGCCCATTGGGGTTTTCCATTGGACCACAAGTAAGCATATTTATTTTAATATATGCTGATACAATTGAAATGGCAATGTATTATTATGGCAATATATGATTATTTCTATGCATTTGCACCCCTCGTATGGGGATATACTCTTACATTATGTACTTTCTATCTATAGTCTGCAAGAAAAAGGTCCAGAGGAAGCACATTGTTGCGAAACGCGTTGACCCTTTCTTTCCACTGTTATGTACAAGTCTGGTATCATGTATCATCCTTCTGACACATGTGGCATTGTTTTTCTTGCAGTACACTAAGAATCCCCTAGGAGGAATTCTTGGTTTTGTGGTGCTATTTTTATGTATATTCTTTTATGTACTTTTTTGTATTTTTAATGATATAAATAAATGTTGAAATTTTAAACCCATCAGTCTCATAAGTGCCGGCAAAATCCACTTTTCCACTATATATGGGTCTCCCATATTTGTGTATTCCTCTCTTCAAGGAATCCTAGTTTTCAAAATGTAAAATTGATTCTGTCATGTGTGTGATCACAGGGTATATTTATACAGGGCCAGAAAATTCATGCACATTCTGAGAATTATGCTGGCTTTTACCCAGCCAAAATGATAGTAAATTATTAAAAAAAAAAACCTGGATGCATTTATAAATGCACAAAATATAACTGGATATTAATATTTAGAGGTAATAGTGACAGGGGAAGTCTGACTTGGAATTGGATACTTAGCATTTGTATATATATGTATATATATATATATATATATATATATATATATATATATATATATATACACATACACACACACTATCTTATACCCACAGTTGATCCAGAAGAGAAAAAAAAAACAATAAAGCATGATTCAACTCCCTCCATGGGGGGGGGTCTTCCTAATTCCCCATTAGGCAATCAGATATTCACTGTATCAACTACCCCTGTCGTTATTACCTCTAAATATTAATATCCAGTTATATTTTGTGCATTTAGGAATGCATACAGCTCTTTTTTAAACAATATACTGAGCTGACCAGAACCAGTTCTTGAGAGAGTATATTCCACATTTTCAAAGCTCTTACTGTGAAGATGCCTTTTCTTATGTGAGGGTTAAATCTCTTTTCTTCCAGATGTAAACAGTGCGCGCTTGTCCTCTGTAATGACCTGAAAGTGAATAACTCTACACCAGGTTCACTATATGCACCCCTTATGTGTTTATACATGTGATCAATTCCCCCTTCAATCTTCTCTTCTCAAGAAAGAATAAATTCAGCTCAGCTTATCTTTCTTCATAGCTGAGCTCTTCCATCAATTTGGTTGCCATTCTCTGCACTTTCTCCAGTTCTCCAGTATCCTTTTTATGAAATGGTGCCCAAAATTCAACTGCATGATGATTCTCTCTCTCTCTGAAGTCTACACCCTTATATTTAATATAAGAAAGTATTTTGCTAGCTTTAGAAACTGCAGCTTGACACTGCATGCTATTATTAAGTCCTACCAGCAAACCCAGATATCTAGCCATTGACTCCTTTAGCTGTTCTCCTAGTATGTATGATGCATGTATGTTTTTAGAATCCAAGTGCATAACTTTACAGTATCAACAATAAACCTAATATGCCACATAGTTGATCAGCTAATAAGTGCATTGGGGTTGGCTTGTAAGTTGGAGACATCCTGCATAGCTTGGTGTCGTCTGAAAAAATTGAAATTATCATTTTAATCCCAGACCCTATATAATTTATAAGTATGTTAAAAAGTTAGGGTCCCAACACTGAACCTTGGGGTACATTAATGATATCCTTGGACCATTCAGAGTATGAATCATTAATTACTACTCTCTGAATATGGTCTTTTAGTCAGTTTTCAATCCATCTACAAACTGTATTTTCTAAGCCTATAGACTTAAATTTACACATTAGCAGTGTGTGGGGAACTGTGTCACATGCTTTGGCAAAATGCAAGTATACTATGTGCAAATCCAGTCCTTTGTCTAAGTTTTTGTTTTCTTCCTCATAAAAAGAAATCAGATTTGTTTGACAATGTCAGTCTTTTGTGAATCCATGTTGACTATTGCTTAAAATGTTATTTTCTAGCAAAAACTCTTTTATATGGTCTTATTAAACGCTTGCCGACCGCTGGTTGGCAATTGACGGCGACAGTGTGGTGCTCCTGCGCGAATCGCCGTCATATGACGGCGGCTGCGAGATCGCGCCCAGTGAGCGCCCGCGCGCTCACTGTGTCCGGGGAGGGCCAGGGAGCGGGTGCGGCGGATTCGATCTCCGCCGGCCACCCGCGATGCCCCCCCGGAGTGAAAGAACGGAGGTCCGTGTAAGTAAAGACGGACCTCCGTTCTGTGAGGGGGGAAGGGCTGTGATCACAGCCTTCCTGTAAATGGAAGCTGTGATCGCTTCCCTTCCCCAGCTAGGGCAGTCCCCCCACAGTTAGAACACGCCCAGGGAACACAGTTAACCCTTAGAGCGCCCCCTGCAGGTTAACCCCTTCACTGCCAATGGCATTTACACTGTAATCAGTGCATTTTTATAGCACTGATCGCTGTATAAATGCCAATGGTCCCAAAAAAGTGTCAAAATGTTCCGACATGTCCGCTGAAATATCGCATTACCGCTAAAAATCGCAGATCGCCGCCATTACTAGTAAAAAATAAAAAAAAAATAAAAACCCCAGAAATGAATTCTCATCATCCGTAAACGCGGCCACTTTTGCGCAAACCAATCAATAAACGCTGATTGCGATTTTTTTTATCACAAATATGAGGAAGAATATAAATCGGCCAAAACCGATGAAAAAAAATGTTTTTTTATATATTTTTTTGGATTTGTATTTTAGCAACAAGTAAGAAATTTGGGTTTTTTGCAAAATTGTCGCTCTTCTTTTGTTTATAGCGGCGATCAGAAATGACGCAGCGGTGATCAAATACCACCAAAAGAAAGCTCTATTTGTGGGAAAAAAAGGACGCAAATTTTGTTTGGGTACCTCGCCGCACGACCGCGCAATTTTCAGTTAAAGCGACGCAGTGCCGAATTGCAAAAAGGGCTCTGGTCCTAAAGGGGGAAATCCTTCCGGGGCTGAAGTGGTTAAACTCTCAAGTATCTTCCTGACTATAGAAGTTAAACTAACCAGTCTGTAGTTACTTGGTAAAGACTTTGGTCCCTTTTTAAATATAAACACTACATCAGCCTTACGCCAATCAAGCCACTAAAGAGTCTCTAAAAATTACAAACAATGGCTTAGATATAACAGAGCTCAGCTCTTTGAGAAACATTGGGTGTAAGCCATCTGGTACAGGGGTTTTGTTCACCTTTCTAAATGTTTCTGGACCATATCAATTTTGAGCCATTGTGGATAATTTGAGGCTGTGTCAATACCATCTCCATTTGAGCTTCACCATTTTCCTTTGCATACATAGAGCTGAAGACATTTTTTAATACATTTGCCTTTATGTCCCCAGTAACAAACTCAAAATTATCTAGTAAAGGGCCTACACGTTCATACCTGACCTTTTTACTGTTAATATATTTGAAGAATGTTTTTGCTTTTTATACTCTTTTGCAATGTGTTGTTTCTTTTCAATTTTTGTGGTCTTGATTTCCTTTTTACATATTCTGTTATATTCTTTGCAACTTTTAAATGATAATAGTGTTCCTTCATTTTTATATTTTTGAAATGTGCTCTTAAAGTTAAGTGTTCTTATCTTTCTAGTATGTGTTTGTTGTTTACAGCTTACATTAAATAAAATCATGCTATGATCACTGCTACCCAGATGTTCCCTAATATGAACATTAGTAATAAGCTCTGCATGATTTGAGATAAACTGGTCCAGCAGAGCATTACTTCTTGTTGGGGCCTCTACGAACTGTATGTTAAAATTGTCTTGTAATAGGTTTATGCATTTCTACCCATTTACTGTTCCAGCAGTGCCATTACCGCAGTAATTTTCAGGGTAGTTTAAATCCCCCATTATTATCGCTGTCCTTGCCTTTTGCAGCCCTTTCCATCTGTGCAAGGAGCATGAGTCTCCATCTTGTCATTAACACTGGGTAGCCTGTAACAAACTTTGAAGTATGCACATCCATATGCAGTGACATCCATAATGCTTCAGCACCATCACACTGTCCATTCACAAGGTCCTCTTTCACACTCTTTGAGATCACTTCTCACAGACACCACCACCTTTCTGTTTTACCCTGTCTTTCAAAAAAAAGCATAGCTAGGAATATTATTAGCCCAATCCTGTGAAGAATAAAACAAAGATTCAGCAATACCAATTAAATCATAATTCTCTTCATGCACCAAAGCTTCCAACTCACCTTTTTTGCTTGGCAGACTTCTGGTATTGGTGAACCAACACTTTAATTCATTGTTGAATTTTGTACTTTTTTTGTAGTATACATAGTACTCCAATTTCCAATTGGCTGCTTGTAACATAGGAACCTTCTAATTACCTGCCATAACCCTCCCCCCGTTTCACCCACCATTAGGGTCCGACCCCTGACTGTCTGCCCCATTATATTCTAATTCACACTGCCTCCTCTGTCAAGGATTAAATACTCCTTCAGACTTTCCACAATCCTCTCACCCAGCACAGCAGACCCCCTTCCATTTAGGTGCAAACCATCTTTGGCATATAGGTTGTACCCCAATAAAAAATCAGCCCAGTGCTCTAGAAACCAAGATCCTTCCCTCTTACACCAGGTCTTTGCCCATGTATTCAGTTCTCTAATCTCCCCCTAGTTCCCCCTAGCGTAGTTCTTTCAATTTGATTCTAAAGGAGCCTCCATCTTCCATGTATTCTGTCATTGATGTAATTGGTTCCAAAATGAACCAAGACAGCTGGGCTATGTGGTTTGTCTACTTAGTCCACTGCATGTCACACCCTGGCACCAGGAAGACAGTAAACCATGCGGTTGAGGCGATCCTGGCAACAAATTATTCTATCAGTCCACCAAATATAGAATCCACTATTACTACCAACCATCTAGGCCTACCTTAGGACTGCCCCTCTGAGTTTGCCACCTTTACATCTTTACCCAACTTGACAAATTTGTTTGGGTGCTCAAACATATGATCAGGATTTCATTTTCTGCAAGCCCCCACCACTCCCTCGAACTGCATTAACCCATCTTTCTACCTGATAATCCTGACTTACCCTTCCACAACAACCCCATTAACCACCTGCTCAGTGAGCAGAAGACTTCTTTAAAGGTTTCAAGCAAAGGGAGAGCTGAAATAATTTTCAGAATAACTTCACTAACTAAAGTTTTAATTTCTTTATTTAATTAATTAAATAAGAAATGTTTGCTTTGAAATGAGCATTGAATGCTACATTTTCTCTCAGTTTGTCATAAGTAGAGTTGAGCGGACACCTGGATGTTCGGGTTCGGCGGAACTTCATGAAAAAGTTCGAGTTCGGCCCCGAACTTGACCCGAACTTGACCCCGAACCCCATTAAAGTCAATGGTAACCCGAACTTTTGGGCACTAAAATGGCTCTAAAAAAGTCCTGGAAAGGGCTAGAGGGCTGCAAAAGGAAGCAAAATGGGGGTAAGAGTAGGACAAGTGCCCTGCAAACAAATGTGGATAGGGAAATAACTTAAAATCACATAAAAAAAAAATGGAGGTGGAAGTGGAGTAGGAGGTTGAGGAGGCGGTGACCGTGGCGGTGTAGGTGGAAGGGGCGGTGGAGGAGGAGGAGGTAGCCAACACTGTTTTTTGTTTGTTTGTTTTTTTTTTTCTAATTGGGGTAGCCCCCAAAATATTGAGACATATTAAAAAAAAAAAAAGCTCACTATCTGCAGACAAACCCAGAGATATTCTAGAACAGGTTCACTTTTTCCATATAAAATTATGTTCTATAAAAAAAAAAAGAATAAGTTCACTTAAGTATACCAATGGCTGTGTGAGGCCGGTATAAATGTATATTCTGCACAAGGTACAGACAAGTCTTGTGGGATCCATGCCTGGTTCATTTTAATAAACGTTAGCTTGTCCACGTTGGCTGTGGACAGGCGGCTGCACATGTCTGTGATAACGCCCCCTGCCATGCTAAACACACGTTTAGACAATACACTGGCTACAGGGCAGGCCAGCACCTCCAAGGCATAAAGGGCAAGCTCAGGCCATGTGCCCAATTTGGAGACCCAGAAGTTGAATGGGGCAGACCCATCAGTCAGTACGTGTAGGCGTGTGCACACATGCGGTTCCACCATGTTGCTGAAATGCTACCTCCTGCTAAGACGTTGCCTATCAGCTGGTGGTGCTGTTTGTTGTGGCGTGCTGCTGACAAAGCTTTTCCACATTTCGGCCATGCTAACCCTGCCTTCTGAGGTGCTGCTGGCGGTGCCACAGCTACGTTGGCGACTTCTTCCTCCTCCTCTGCCTTCACCTTGTGCTTCCACTGAGCCCCCCGGTGTCATTTGGGAATGCCCTCAGCAGCGTGTCTACCAGCGTGCACTTATAGTCGCGCATCTTCTGATCACGCTCTAGTAAGGGAATTAAGGACGGCACGTTGTCCTTGTAACAGGGATCCAGCAGGGTGGCCACCCAGTAATGAGCACAAGTTACAATGTGGGCAACTCGGCTGTCATTGCGCAGGTACTGCAGAATGTAGTCGCTCATGTGTGCCAGGCTGCCCAGAGGCAAAGACAAGCTATCCTCTGTGGGAGGTGTATCATCTGTGTCTTCCGTATCCCACCAGCCATGCTCCAGTGATGCCCACGAGCTGCGTTGGGTGCCACCCTGCTGTGAACACGGTTCCTCCTTCTCATCATCCTCATCCTCCTCATCCTCCAGAACTGTGCCCTGGCTTGAAAATTTTTGACCTGGCCTATGCTGGTGCAGGAACCCACCCTCCTAGCCACTTGTGAATGACTGGCCTGATAACCATGGAAATGGCCCCTCTTCCTCCTCCTCTTTCTTCTGTGCCACATCCTCTTCCATCATCGCCCGAAGTGTTTTTTCAAGGAGACATAGAAGTGGGATAGTAACGCTGAGAACAGCGTCATCGGCACTGGCCATGTTGGTGGAGTACTCAAAACAGCGCAATATGGTACACATGTCTCGCATGGAGGCCCACTCATTGGTGGTGAAGTGGTGCTGTTCCACACAGCGACTGACCAGTGCATGCTGCAGCTGAAACTCCACTATTGCCTGCTGCTGCTCGCACAGTCTCTCCAGCATGTGCAAGGTGGAGTCCCACCTTGTGGGTACGTCGCATAGGAGACGGTGAGTGGGAAGGCCGAAGTTCCACTGCGGTGCAGACAGGCGAGCAGCAGCAGGGTGAGAACGCCGAAAGCGCGGCCAGATGACCCGCACTTTCTGCAGCAGCTCTAACATATCCGGGTAGTTTTTTTAGAAATTTCTGCACCACCAAATTCAGCACATGCGTCAGGCAAGGGATGTGTGTCAAATCGGCTAGGCCCAGAGCTGCTACGAGATTTTGCCCATTATCGCACACCACCAGGCCGGGCTTGAGGCTCAGTGGCAACAACCACTCATCAGTCTGTTGTTCAAAGCTCCTGCGCAGTGTGGGGTTTATCCCCCAAACATATCAGTTTTAAAACAGCCTGCTGTTGTTTCCCCCTGGATGTGCTGAAGTTGGTGGTGAAGGTGTTACGCTGACCGGATGAGGAGGTGGTAGAGGAGGAGGAAGCGGAGTTAGAGGAGGAGGCAACAGGAGGCAAAGAGAAATGCCCTGCAATCCTTGGTGGTGGAAGGACATGCGCCAAATTGCTATCCGCCTCAGGCCCACCCGCCACTACATTTGCCCAGTGTGCAGTTAGCGAGATATTACGTCCCTGCCCGTGCTTACTGGTCCACGTATCAGTGGTTATGTGGACCTTGCCACAGATGGCGTTGCGCCGTGCACACTTGATCTTGTCCCCAACTTGTTTTTGCAGGGAAGGGATGGCTCGTCTGGAAAAGTAGTTGCGGCTGGGAACCACGTACTGTGGGACAGCCACCGCCATCAGGTTTGTAAAACTGTCCGTGTCCACCAGACAGAATTACAGCATTTCAAAGGCCAGGAATTTTGAAATGCTGGCATTCAGGGCCAGGGATCGCGGGTGGGTGGGTAGGGGGGGTACTTCCTCTTTCTCTCCAGTGTTTGGGAGATGGGCAGCTGTAAGCTTCCGTGGGACCGTGTGGAAATGCTTGGGGACGGTGGCGGACATGGTGGCGTTGCTGTCACATTGTCTGTTTGCTGGGTGGCAGGTGACATTGGCACTGTAGAGGTGGAGGAAGAGGCCGAGGCAGCAGCAGAAGAGGAAGCAGGAGGAGCCTGAGACCTTTCTTGGATTTTTAGGTGCTTATTCCACTGCAGCTCGTGCTTCGAATTTAGATGCCTGGTCATGCAGGTTGTGCTCAGATTTAGAACACGCCTTTGAGCTGCCTTTGGTGTGCTAGGTCCCTGGGTGCGGTGGGTAGTAGCAGGCGTACTGTTTAGGGGACGGTCGCTCCGCTTTTGCAACCTGCTTCCTCTTTTGCTGTGCTGGTGCCTCTGTGCGACCACCACCTCTTCCTCCAAACTGCACACGTCACTCGCATGACCTTCATTCCATGTAGGGTCTAGGACCTCATCATCCTCCACATCATCTTACACCCACTCTTCACCACTGCCCTCCTTGTCAGTCTGCACACTGTACAAAGCCGCAGCAGTTGGCACCTGTGTTTCGTCATCATCAGATACGTGCTGCGGTGGTGTTTCCATGTCCTCATCCTGAAACAGAAGTGGTTGGGGCAGGGCTATGTGGATGGCCCATGGAAAGCACACCGATCAGAGTCATCAAAAAGCTTAAGAGACTGTTGCATGACTTGGGGCTCAGACTGCTTGGCTGATTTACAAGGGGCTGAGGTGAAAGACAGATGACCATGGGGTTCAGGTGCCAACTCTGAGCTTTCAGCAAGGGACCGGGAGGGAGACTTGAACTGGAGGCATTGTCAGCCACCCAATCTACTATCTCCTGTACTTGTTCTGGCCTCACCATTCGTTGAGCGGCATTCAGGCCTACCATATAACGTTGAAGGTTCTGTCGGCTACTCGCACCTGAGGAAGGTGTTTCACTTGTGCGTGTAGCTGGCACAGATCGACCACATCCTCTCCTTGCAACAAGAGCTTCACCAACACCACCAACACCAGCAGCACCAGCAGCACCAGCAGCACCATGACCACGTCCCTTATTTGACGCTCTCCTCATTATGGACGCAAATGTACTATTTAGCAAAAATTTATATTATTTTTTAAACCGGCAATGTGCAATTTTGTGCAAGAAATGCACAGCAAGGTGCAAATGTACTATGAAGCACTATTTATTAATAATTAAAAAAATAATAAACGATTATTCTTTTTTTTTAAACCAGCAATGTAGACGCACTTTTTATTTTTGTGCAAGAAATGCACCGCTGGCCGCAAATATAGTATTTAGAATATTTTTTTTTTAAACCAGCAATGTAGACGCACTTTTTATTTTTATGCAAGAAATGCACCGCTGGCCACAAATGTAGTATTTAGAATATTTTTTTTTTTAAAACCAGCAATGTAGACACACTTTTTAATTTTGTGCAAGAAATGCCCCGCTGGCCGCAAATGTAATATTTTGCACAAAAAAAAAATATTTTTTTAATTTGTCTAACTGCAATGTAAAAGCAGTATTTAAATATGCCAAAATGTAGTGTCCCTGACACACAAGCAGTTGCAAGTGCACTGCACTTGCAAAAATGGCTGCAAACGCCCACCTAACAAACAGAAAAATTGCTTAGGTTTTATATAAGGCACTTTGCTTAGCAAACAAAATGTACTCTAGCAAACAAAAATCTCCTCGAGCACCCACCCACCAATAAATCACTGTTTTTAACAGATTTTCTAAAGCTAATCTGTCTCTCACAGCAGCAGCAGCATCCTCTCCCTACACTAGTATGAGATGATTTTCGAAGCTAATCTGTCCCTCACACCAGCAGCAGCATCCTCTCCCTACACTAGTATGAGATGATTTTCGAAAGCTAATCTGTCCCTCACACCAGCAGCAGGATCCTCTCCCTACACTAGTATGAGATGATGTGACATGCAGCACTACGTGACTCCAGCTTATATAGAGGCTGGGTCACATGATGCACTGGCCAATCACAGCCATGCCATTAGTAGGCATGGCTGTGATGGCTTCTAAGGGCAAACAAGTGAAAGGCTTGTTGATTGGCTGCCCTGCAGCTATTCAAAAGGTGCGAAAAAATACCCGAACCCGGACTTTTTCTCAAATGTTCGGGTTTGGGACACGGACACCCTAAAGTCCGGTACGAACCCAAACTTTACAGTTCGGGTTCACTCAACTCCACTCCAGAGCTATTGTGAATACCATTTAGTGCTATTTCCTCCGATTTGTGGCATTTTATCGCTATTTACTGCGAATCGCAGCAACTTTGCCGTTATTTTGTGGCCGGCGCTATAGTAAATTAGCCCTAACGACTCCCTCACAGGGGTTGTTAAGCATTTCACTCACTTGCACAGAAAAAAGCTATTCAGTCTGCTGGTCTACACATGCAATGCTGTTTCTCTGGCCTTACCCTTCAGGCCTTTTGTTTGTGTCCTCCAGACAATCTTCTCATGAACTCTGCACACTTGCAGCCACTTGCTGCTCTGGCTCCCACCTGTCTCTTAGGCGAATCCTTCCTGAATCCTGGGCAGAGACATCCTGTGTCTGCCAGGGTGGAGCCCAGGTCCATGGTCAGGTCTCTACAAAAAGCCCTGCACACACCTGTACAATCCGTTTGTCGGCTGCTCACAAACAACAGACCCAGGATTGGAGACTTCATCCCTCCAAGATCTCCACAAAATCCCTGGGTTTTACCAACCAATTAGGAAACTGAAAGCTTCTAAATGACACCCCTTGAGCCTCTCAACCTGCCTGGATAAGAATCCTGGGTCATAAACTCTTTTTTACACCGTGGCAGGGCATAGTGCCACATCCCTGTTTAGACGTTTCTTGTTTACACCAATCACAATACACTTAACTGCTACTTAAATGGGTCTTAGTCATTCTCTGATGTACATGTGTAGCATCCTCTATGTACAGTGTAGGAAAATTTAGTAGGGCTGCTCTGTAGGCAGGGGAGCTGAAGGTTAAGTTGTTTAGAGTTAGCTGGCAGAGGTCCAAGGGCTGAGTCTTTGTTACCTCCCCCTGGCTTCTGGAACTACTGGAGGGTTCTAGAACTTAGAGGGTGGAGGAGCAAAGACTAGGCCTTAATATATATGCAGTCTTCTCCAATCCCTGGGTGGGGAATGCCCAGAAGGTGGAGAGATGGACCATAAATATTCTGGAGCCTGGTTATGTAGTGAGCAGAGTCCAGGATCCAGTTTCCTGGAGAGGACCCCAGTGCTGGAGGGCTCTGCCCCTGGAATGAGCCAGAGGAAAAGAGAGAGAGAGACTAGGAGCAGCAGAAACTTCACACCCTTTTAGCCTCAGCTAGGCTTAGCTGAAGCCATCCTGGGAGTTTTCAGGACCTGTTCAGCAGGAGACCTGTTCAGCAGTCACATGAGCTTCAGGATCCACCAAAGGGACCGAGTGAGTAGTTTCAACCACTACACCCCCGAGCATGATGAAAGAGAGGCACCCAGGTACAAGACCCAGCTTGCTTACTGCTAAAGGGACAGCTTAGAGCAGGGGTGCCCAACGAATGACCCGGGGTCACATGTGGCCTGCAGGGCCCACTGAAATGGCCCGCAACCTCCTGCTCTGGGATGGCTGGTTGGCAAGCCGATCCGCCATCCCAGAGCATCAGTGTTGTGAATGAAGCTGGCGGTAGAGGAGGCAAGTGGCTGCGGAGCAGGGCCTCATAAGCCATTGCTTCCTGTATAGTGCCACCTCCTGTCACAGGCAGAGTGATGTCACATGCACTATGCCTGGGACAGCAACAGCAGGCGATACCTGAATGGAAGACTGTTATCAAAGGTATTTTTACTACTGAAATCACAATGTATATTTGGGCATATCTGTTGTGCAGTGGTTACTGGGTTGCTTTCAAACTGATCCGCAGGGTCCGGGTTACCTGCGGGTTTGGTGCGCTTTCAGAAAGTGCACTACACCTACAGGATATAATAGAAGTCAATGGCAAAGTGCAGCTAACCTGCAGGAAAGCCGCAGGTGTACTGTGCTGCACCCGCGGTGTGGGTAAACCACAGCACATCAGTGTGAAAGCAGCCTTAGGCCCCTTTCACATAATCTGTCCGACCCAATCGGACCCTACATTCACCAATATGAAGCAGCAGATGTAAACGGACTTGTGTTTGTTTACACCCGCACACCTCCATTCCAAAAAGAAACAAAGGGGTCCGCCCCCTTCTGTTTAGGCAGATCGAAACAGAGGGCCCATAGAGTAGAGTGGGCTGTGTCAGTGTCCGCTCTGCATATGATATCATCCACTGGCTCTGCTCATTGTGGCTCACGACCAGTTACCAAGTTGCTTAAGTGGCCCTCGCTCTTCAAAAATGTGGGCACCCCTGGCTTAGAGCCACTTAAAGCTAGTACAGCTATCCTACACCTCTTGCTTGGGAAATCTAAAGAGCAGCCAAGTGCATCTGTATATTTTTGCTATCAGTTCAGCTGATCTGTTTACAGGGAGTGCAGAATTATTAGGCAAGTTGTATTTTTGAGGAATCATTTTATTATTGAACAACAACCATGTTCTCAATGATTCCAAAAACTCATTAATATCAAAGCTCTCTTGTACCAACAACAAGTTATTATTTTACTAAGGAGTTTTTATGTTGAACGGATTATTAAGACGTGAGGGACATTTGTCTAGTCGACTTGACTATCGTTTTTATATGTCTACGTGAACCGACGAGAAATCTAAAGGGTTCGTTCTCCACATCCTATCGACATGATCGAAATTCACCGAGATTCGGTCCCCACGGGTGTAAAAACTTCTCGCTCCCGGTGAATTCGTTGAACCATTGACCAGCACTCGGTGTTACTCGTCTCGGTCACCTACTATAGTATACGTCTCGCCTGTGACTGTGTCGGGTGAGATGAGATACCCGGGAGACAAAGCTAGACGGATTTGTCTTCCCCCGCCTGGGGAAAC
>BLSH010260836.1:136480-158742 GCA_018402905.1 Glandirana rugosa
GACTGTCTACTTTCCAAAAAGGGGTCATTTGGGGGGTATTTGTACTTTCCTGTCTTGTTAGGGCCTCAAGAAATGAGATAGGCCGTCAGTGCATCAGGTGTGATCAATTTTCAGTGATTGGCACCATAGATTGTAGACTCTATAACTTTCACAAAGACCAAATAATATACACTAATTTGGGTTATTTTTACCAAAGACATATAGCAGTATAAATTTTGGCCAAAATTTACTAAGAAAAATTACTAATTTGCAAAATGTTATAACAGAAATAAAGAAAAATGCATTTTTTTACAAAATTTTCGGTATTTTTCCATTTATTGCTCAAAAAATAAACACCCCAGTGGTGATTAAATACCACCAAAAGAAAGCTCTATTTGTGTGAAAAAAAGGACGAAACTTTCATTTGGGTACAGTGTAGTATGACTGAGTAATTGTCATTCAAAGTGTGAGAGCACTGAAAGCTGAAAATTGGTCTGGTTAGGAAGGGGGTTTAAGTGCCCAGTTGTCAAGTGGTTAAAACTGATATGTTTGGGGGATAAACCCCACACTGCGCAGGAGCTGTGGACAGGCATTGAACAACAGACCGATGAGTGGTTGTTGCCACTGAGCCTCAAGCCCGGACTGGTGGTGTGAGATAATGGGCGAAATCTCGTAGCAGCTCTGGGCCTAGCCAGTTTGACGCACATCCCTTGCCTGGCGCATGGGCTGAATTTGGTGGTGCAGAAGTTTCGAAATAACTACCCGGATAAGTCAGAGCTGCTGCAGAAAGTGTGGGCCGTCTGTGCGCACTGTTGGCGTTCTCACCCTGCTTCTGTTCTCCTGTCTGCGCTGCAGTGGAACTTCGGCCTTCCCGCTCACCGCCTCCTATGCGACGTGCCCACAAGGTGGAACTCCACCTTGCACATGCTAGAGAGACTGTGCGAGCAGCAGCAGGCAATAGTGGAGTTTCAGCTGCAGCACGCACAGTTCAGTCGCTCTGCGGAACAGCACCACTTCACCACCACTTCACCACCAATGAGTGGGCCTCCACGCGAGACCTGTGTACCATATTGCGGTGTTTCGAGTACTCCACCAACATGGCCAGTGCCGATTATACTGTTCTCAGCGTTACTATCCCACTTCTATGTCTCCTTGAAAAAACACTTTGGGCAATGATGGAAGAGGATGTGGCACAGGAGGAAGAGGAGGAGGAAGAGGGGTCATTTCAAAGGTTCTTGTCATTCACAAGTGGCTCGGAGGGTGGGTTCCTGCACCAACATAGGCCAGGTCAAAAAATTTTCAAGCCAGGGCACAGTTCTGGAGGATGAAGAGGATGAGGAAGATGATGATGATGAGGAGGAACCGTGTTCACAGCAGGGTGGCACCCAACGCAGCTCATGGGCATCACTGGAGCGTGGCTGGGGGGATACGGAGGACACAGATGATACACCTCCCACACAGGACAGCTTGTCTTTGCCTCTGGGCAGCCTGGCACACATGAGCGACTACATGCTGCAGTGCCTGCTCAACGACAGCCGAGTTGCCCACATTATAACTTGTGCTGATTACTGGGTGGTCACCCTGCTGGATCCCCATTACAAGGACAACGTGCCATCCTTAATTCCCTCACTGGAGCGTGATCGGAAGATGCGCAACTACCAGCGCATGCTGGTAGACGCGCTGCTGAGGGCATTCCCAAATGACACAGGGGGCTCAGTGGAAGCACAAGGCGAAGGTGGAGGAGGAGGAAGAGGTCACCAACGCAGCTGTGACACCGCCAGCACCTCAGAAGGCAGGGTTAGCATGGCCGAAATGTGGAAAAGCTTTGTCAGCAGCACACCACAACAAACAGCACCACCAGCTGATGAACGTCTTAGCAGGAGGCAGCATTTCAGCAACATGGTGGAACAGTATGTGTGCACACGCCTACACGTACTGACTGATGGGTCTGCCCCATTCAACTTCTGGGTCTCCAAATTGGGCACATGGCCTGAGCTTGTCCTTGGAGGTGCTGGCCTGCCCTGCAGCCAGTGTATTGTCTGAACGTGTGTTTAGCACGGCAGGGGGCGTTATCACAGACAAGCGCAGCCGCCTGTCCCCAGCCAACGTGGACAAGCTAACTTTTATTAAAATGAACCAGGCACCGATCCCACAAGACTTGTCTGTACCTTGTGCAGAATAGACATTTAGACCAGCCTCACACAGCCATTGGTATACTTGTTTTTTTTAATATGTCTCAATATTTTGGGGGCTACCCCAATTAGAAAAAAAAAAAAAAAAAAAATAGTGTTGGCTACCTCCTCCTCCTCCTCCTTCTCCACCGCCACTTCCACCTACACCACCACGGTCACGGCCTAGTCAACCTCTAGGCTCCTACTCCACATCCACCTCCTCCTCCCATTTTTATTTTTTTTTTATGTGATTTTAAGTTATTTCCCTATCCACATTTGTTTGCAGGGCACTTGCCCTACTCTTACCCCCATTTTGCTTCCTTTTGCAGCCCTCTAGCCCTTTCCAGGACTTTTTTACAGCCATTTTTGTGCCCAAAAGTTCGGGTCACCATTGGTGGGGTTCGGGGTCCAGGGTCAAGTTCGGGTCAAGTTCGGTACCGAACCCGAACTTTTCCGCAAAGTTCGGCCGAACCAGAGGAACCCGAACATCCAGGTGTCCGCTCAACTCTAATTATGAAGAATAATGTTTCATATTAACATATATGCTTTACATATAATGATTTGCTTGTACTCTGTGTCATGCTGTATATGCTTTCATATTTATGTATTCCATTTATAATTGTCATCCTTTTTAAAGCTTTTAATCTCTTGCTATTGCTTTATAAATATTTGTGCACCTTTAATACACGTGCAATGAGCAGACCTTAGAAGAAGGAAATACTCCGAAACATGTTGTCTGTTGGAACCCCCTGAACTGGCCTTCATGGACGGACAGTTGGGTTGTATACCCCTCATTTTTTTCTGTGTGATACACATATATATATATACGTGCACATTTTTTTTATACAATTCATGTTTATATCCCTCATCTGAGGGTTGTATCTGGAACCACATTTTGTATGCCATTTACATTGCATGGACCCCTGTCCAGGTTTTATGAATATTTAAACCAATAAATTGGCTTTGTCCTTCTAACCCTGTTACTTTTTTCTTTCTGCTTGAAAGTCCCTGAGGGGTTCTTCCTTTTTTGCTCTTTGAGCACCATCATCTTTGATACATTATTCAAGCAAAGGCAAGTGAAGTTCCTCTTTAAAACTAATATGAGGCACTTGGATGCCCCCCAAGACTTAAGGCTCAGATTGTTAAATAAACCTACCCAACAACAAACCTAATGCCATCCTTCAATATTTCCCTTTAACAGCTAAACAGCTATCCTTAAACATAGTGGGTATATAAAGAGTTATGATATTCTTTATTTGTTTAACCACTTTGATTCCGTAGGATGTATAGTTGCAGTCGCAGCTATGATCCTGGAACTAAAATCTTCAGTTGACCATGGGCTTTACTGCTCTACAGCTACTCAATCACTTCTAAAGGGTGGGGAAGGAAGTTCCCCTCCCGCTACCACTGTTCTCAGGCCCTCCAGTGTGCTTAGGGAGCCTGGGAGCACGGCAACCAGTTTGTTCAGTTGCTCAAAGAGGAAAGGCAGGTACATCCATACAGGTCCCTTCTCTGACATCACAAACCAGAAGAGATCTGGGGTCTAATAGACCCCAGATCTCTTAATATAGAGTACCTATCGCTGTGTTCATCCCTTGTGATAGCAATAAAATGGCTAAAAAAATGTAAAAAGACTGTGTTAAAAAATACATTTAAATAAAAAAATAAAATGAATGCCCCTGTCTCTCCATGCTCATCCAACCCTGTGAAATGTGATGGAATAAGTAAATTTGAACTCGAGTTTCACATAAGTGGATAATTTAAGTGAATTATCACACAATTTATTGTGTAAATATTCTTAACTGTATTAGTAAATCTTAGATCTGTAAACCTGTTTCAGAGACTTTACTGGAGAAGGCACATTCTCATCCTATAAAAAATAAATACCAATAAAGATAAAATGGTTAGATCAGGACATGACCTAGGCTAAAGTTATTGTCAGTGTTAGCATTAGGGTTATCAATATCATCAACGTTAGTGTCAGTGTGTCATAGGTAGGCTAATAAAAAGCAAAATGCACACTATTGTTTTTGGGTCCTACTGCAGTTACAGACAACAAAACGCACACCTATATGGTATATATGGTGGAGTATTTTGGCTTCTTCTTTAGTGTTAGGTTAAAGTAATGCCACAATATACACACCTAATGTTA
The DNA here is from genome assembly GCA_018402905.1 of Glandirana rugosa. Classification (NCBI taxonomy): domain Eukaryota; kingdom Metazoa; phylum Chordata; class Amphibia; order Anura; family Ranidae; genus Glandirana; species Glandirana rugosa. The sequence continues at coordinate 140,783 of BLSH010260836.1, forward strand.
AAAAATTATATTTTTCTACTATTTTGACCAGAATTTGTTAATAAAAAAAATCAAGAGCTATTCATTAATGTTTACCACCAAATGATGGTACAATTAGGCCTAAACAAAACAAGGTATAATTCCACAGGATGCACAAATTATTGCATATGCAAAAGTTGCAAAACTGGGTTCAGGTGTCAAGGTTTGTTTCTAGCTTCCGTCATTAAGGGGTTAACAGACTAAATAGCTTCCAATGGCTTCTGAAAAATGCTTTGAAAACATTTCAAATGACTGCTCTGCGGAAAGATCTGGCACACTGAGTAAATAACTGGATGCCTGCAGCTTAAAGTGTTACTAAACCCACAACAGTAAAATCAGCTGTATGTGCAGTAAAGCATGCTTGTTATACTCACTGTGCAACCTGAGAGGTTGATCCTTCACATTGTGTAAAAAGGCTGTTTGATCCTGTCTTCTCTGCTCCTCCCCTTCTTTTACTGTCCCCAACCTATCTTCTGATAGTAAAGCACTCTGCACATGCTTAGTTTGGTGTATATTGCTGGAGAGTTTTTTTTTGAGGGGGGGTGTATGTGATTAGCACAGGGCCAATCAGCACTGTCCAGACAGAGGGTCAGGGGTCATGTAGCCTCATAGAACAGTCAGAGGAGAATAAAAACTCCTCCTACAAGCTTTAACCAGTGCTCGACCAGACACTGATAGAAGTCATAAGACTGCTATATATTGCAGATGAGAAAAGGTATTTAGCAGTTTATATTTACTAAAATAATTGCATTTCCATGTTCTGTGTACTGTGAGAGACCAGAGATAGTGAATGCAGGGTCCTGGGTTAGTAACACTTTATCATTGCTGGAATAACTCTGCAATTCCATTACTCACCTGTACCCTTAAGCCACTTTGAAGGAGGACTGCTCTTAAAGGCACGAACATGAACCACCTTCTCTCTGAGTTGTTCCACTGTGCCCATCATTTACCTTACATGCATTCCCATGTTCTCTGACTGCTAGGTCAGCCAGAAATAACCAATGTGCCTTGTCAGTTGCTTGGTAGTACCTAGTAGTGTCAGACGAACAGTTCGGGTCGAGCATAGGTATGGCCCAAACATCAGCTGTTCGCCCGTTTGGTGAACACACAAATTTGCGGGGTGCTTGGTGGGATGTTCGCACACCGAGCACCCCGCAATGCACTGTGTGCTGCACAGTGCATTCTAGGGCCCTAGTTGGATGAAGAATTGTGCCTGACTGGTCAGGTGCAAGGCTTTGCCAATTAGGGCACAGAGCACTGTCAGAGCCCTGATTAGACAAAGTGATGATGCCTTTGTCCAATCAAGGCTTGGCGCTCATAGTCCCACCCCACACTATAAAAAAAAAGTTCCTTCCCATAGGATCCTTTTGCAGTGTTGATGGAGTGGAAATAGGTAGAGCGGGGCTCAGTTTGCTACTAGTGAGTTAGTGTGTTCACTTATTGTGACTCTGAGTGTAGAGTGTTAGTGTAGTGCTAGTATAGTGTGTTAGCAGAGGCGTAACTACAGGGGTTGCAATTGCAACTGGGCCCCATGCTCCAGGGGGCCCATGTGCCTCCCTTGTACACCTGGATAGGAGGGACGGCGGGGGCGGCATTTAGAGGAACCAATCTCCTCCATTTTCCTCCTAATGGAGGAGATTGTTTCCTCTATATGCTGCCCCTGCCACCCCTTCTATCCAGTTTACTTGTCTTCTGCTCCCAGGGTCTCTGTGTGCTTCCCTGGTCCCCCCACAGAGCTGCTGTCTCCCCCCCCCTCCTCTCTCCTGCCAGCTGCTGTAGAAGATATGTCATGATGGAGAGATGGGAACGGGTCAGTAAATTTGTCATTTACCTGCTCCTTCCTTTTCTGAATGGACAGAGTCCATGATTGGTACCAATTGGTTCACTCATAACTGAAACATAGTAAACTGTTTTTACTATACATCCATTTCTGAATGAATGGGAGGCTCAGTGCACAACTATTTGTTTATTTGGTGGGACCGTAATGAAGGGACCCGCAATGGGAGTAAAGGGCACCAGGATCAGTAGGAAGAGGGAAGGGCCCTGGCCAGGGGTCAGGGGGGCCCTTCATAATTTTTTGCACCAGGGCCCTGAAGATTCTAGTTATGCCTCTGTGTGTTAGTATAGTGTGTCAGTATAGTGTAGAGTCAGTGTAGTGTGTCAGTATAGTGTAGTGTGAGTATAGTGTGTCAGTATAGTATGGTGTGTCAGTATAGTGTGCCAGTACAGTATAGTGTGTTAGTGTAGTGCAGTGTTTAACACAACATTACATAGCATTTAGAGCTGTATACCATTTTTTTTTTTTGGTTGCTGTGTGCTTTTTTTTTTGTCTTTTTTTTGGCCCCTGTCTTCCCCCTTTTTTTGAAATTGTCAGTTTTTTTGACTGTGACTTTTTTTTATAGATTATACATTTCTGTCAGTGTCAGTCCTCAATTTAAAGTGCACCAAACACCACTTTTCCTTCAATAAAGTATATCCAATAACACATTTCCTAGTTTCTATTAAATTTAGGTAATAAGCCTCCCCATCATGTCTGAGAGGCCAACAAGGAGAGGCAGACGTTCCCATGCCTCTATGAGGGGGCCAGCAGCATATGTGTCCACAGGCAAAGGTGGACATGGTCCATCCTCAGGCAGGGCACATTTGTCTCTGTTTAGTGATGTTGCATGTGCTATCCAGCCACAAAATACAGAGGAGGTGGTGGACTGGCTAACTAAACCATCCTCATCCTCTTTATCCTCTATCATCCAAGCTGAGACTAGTGTGCAGTCCCCCGCATAGCCCGAGCATCATGCATGGAGGAGTCAGCTGAATTATTTAAACATAGTGTCAGCCACTTGCTTCTTGACCATGCACAGGCACTACTGGATTCTGATTATGGTCATGAGGTAGAGGAAGGGAGTAACAGAAGCCTACAGAGAGGGGATAACACTAATAAACAACAAATTGACAGTCATGTTCCCCCAGCCACAGCGTATTGCCAAGTTGGCTCCAGTGATGATGAGGTTGGAAGGGATGATGATGAGGTCACTGACTTTATCTAATAAAAATTGTTAATCTTGACCTGTGTGTACTATAATTTGGCCTCTTCCCATATGCCTGTCAAACTGTGGTGCAAACATTTGTTATTCCTATCCAAAGTCTGCCAAAGAGACACCAGAATTTATCCAAAAAAATCTCTAATCTTGTTCCAAGTGCACTAAATTGTGGCCTCATCATACAGACTGGCTCCCCAAGCCGTTGGTTACAAAATAAAGAATTCTTGCAGGGAAAATCAATTTCAATGTATTTTTTTATATATATATTAGTTTTGCACCAGGTTTTATAGATGGTACAGATGTGCTACTTTACAGGCAGACTAAGGGGACCACCAGGCACTATATATAACCACTTCCTTACTGGGCACTTAAACCCCCCCCGCCCGGACCAATTTTCAGTTTTCAGTGCTGTCACTCTTTAACTGACAATTGCACAGTCATGCAACGTTCTACCCAGACAAAATTTATGTCCTTTTTTTCCCCACAAATAGAGCTTTCTTTTGGTGGTATTTGATCACCTCTGCGGTTTTTATTTTTTGCGCTATAAACAAAAAACAGCGACAATTTTGTAAAAAGATTATTTTTTTTTACTTTTCGCTATAATACATATCCAAAAATAAAAAATAAAAAAACACATTTATTCCTCAGTTTTGGCCGACATATATTCTTCTACATATTTTTGGTAAAAAAAATTGCAGTAAGCGTGTTTTGATTGGATTGCACAAAAGTTATAGCGCCTACAAACTATGGAAATTGGTTTATGGCATTTTTATTTTTATTTTTTTACTGGTAATGGCGGCGATCTGCGATTTTTATTGGGACTGCGATATTGCGGCGGACATGTCTGACATTTTTGACACTTTTTCGGGGCCAATGACATTTATACAGCGATCAGATCTAAAAATAGACACTGATTACTGTATAAATGTCGCTGGCAGGGAAGGGGTTAACACTAAGGGGGCAGTGAGGGGGTTAAATGTATTCTAACTGTGTGAGGGTGGGGCTGACAGGGACATAACAGATCTAACTGATCCCAATTACAGGGATCTGTAGATCTGTCATGCCCCCCCCCTCATACAGTGGGCAACTGTCGTGTTTACATTGGCGGTTCCTCGTTCTGGCTCTCTGTGAAGAGATTGCGGGTCTCCGGCAGACATCCCACGGGCACGCTCATGCAGCGTGCAGCAGCGCGCACACGCGCCCCCGGGGGCTACGAGAGCGAGCCCTGGAGCGCGGAAAGGAAAGGATGTCTATTGGCGGCTTCCCGGCAATTCAGATACACGCTGTAGCCGTCAATCGGCTATAACACGGATCTGAAGGGGTTAAAATAATTTTTCATTTTATTTTGTTTTTTTTTTTAAATGTTTGCATTGATACATGCTCTCAGGGCAGTACCCGGGGCCCCATACCCCTTTTATGACCAATAACTTGCATATAAGCCTTCAAAATGGGCACTTTTGGTTTTTCAAGTTCGGGTCCCATAGACTTCAACAGGGTTCAGAGTTCGGGTCCGAACATTTGCGATGTTCGAGAGTTCTGGAGTGGTGTTTGGTCCAACTCTACTGCTTAATCACATGGTAGTGGTTCTTCTATGGCAGAGAAGCCCATCTCTCGTGGCTGTATACTAATACACCATATGTACCCCTTACAAATTTGCCCATGTATACTTTATTTATTCATCATGCAGCAGGAAACAAGTAATTGCTTTTAAGAACTGAGAAATGTAAAGACATACAGTCTTTCTTCTTAGAAAGTACAAATGGCATATCTACACCACTTGCAACAAGTGAGCACAAAGCCCCCATAACATTTATCTTTGCCACTTAGCTACTATGACATACCAGCATACCAGACACAATGGCCTGCTACATTTTACTACAATAAAGAAAAACAAAGTAATGAAAGATAAGATAGAAATAAGACTAAAACAAACCATCCACCCCAATCATTCATCATCAACTCCCAAAGCCAAATTTTCCCCAAACAAGCTATGCACCACATCATGAAATTCGAGCTGCTTTCTAGCTAAATTCCAACATTAGTCACAGTCCATTTTAGAACTTCTTTCTCTCCAAATAGAAAATATCAGTTTTAAGTGTAACAGAATTTTACAGGAGTAAAATGTAAGTGGAAATGTTTGTGGTTCCTGGTTGTAGGTGACAGCAGGTATGTCGAAAGAACAGCCGTTTACATTGCTTGACAGATGTCAAACTCGACAAGTCAAAAACAATGCTGGTAATGTTACAGTGAATGGAATACTTTCATCAACTACTGAAAAGGAAAATATTAAAAATAAAAAAGTTATGCCATATGGGTTCCTAAGAAGTTCTCTTTGCATCATCATGACTGAAAGCAGCCATACAGGGTTTGCTTGTGATAACTTGTTACAGGACAAGAAAACACTGCTGTGTGTACAGGCGATGTGGCAGGTGAGAGTGATTAATGCTCAGGAGTTGTGACACGAGTAAGTTTACTTCCTTCTATGCATCCGCTGTGTAAGCTATCACCTGCCTCACTCAGAAAAACATTTCACCTAACAATCTGTAAATGTACCAGCAGCTAAACTGGGGTCTGTATAAAAAGGAAGTAAATGTTTTATTATATCTTTTTTACATTTTTCAAAGCATGGAGAGCCTTCATGATTAGAAAGAATGTAACCTGATGATCTGCTGACAGGTAAATTCAGCACACCGACTGTCCCAGAGCCTGTATATCAATTAAGGCCAGTGTTTATCTCTGTACAATGAAGATAGAATATCGTAATGCTAACCAAATCCCACAACATGACTGGATAACATGAGGGCTATCACATGAGAGATCACAGTATTGCAAGCTGACCTTCTGTAGGAAAATCTTACAAAATACATAGTTAGTCAGGTTGAAAAAAAGCCACAAGTCCATTTATTCAGCCTATAAAAGAGGAAAAAATATACATGCAATCCCATATACACAATCATATACCCACAGTTGATCCCAAGGAAGGCTAAAAACCCCAGCAAAGCATGATCCCATTTGCTCCAGCAAAGAAAAAAATTCCTTCCTGATCCCCCAAGATTCAATCAAATATTCCATGGATCAACTTTACCTAAAAATTTTAGTATCCAGTTATATTATGTACATTCCAGTCCTTTTTTAAATCAATCTACTGAGCTGGCCAGAAGCACCCCTGGAGGGAGTCTATTCCACATTTTCACAGCTCTTACTCTGAAGAAATCTTTCTGTATTTGGAGATTAAATCTCTTTTCCTCCAGACATAAAGAGTGCCCCCTTGTCCTCTGTGATGACCTTAAAGTGAATAATTCAACACCAAGTTCACTATATGGACCAATTATGTATTCATACATGTCTCCCCTTAATCTCCTCTTCTCAATAGAAAATACATTCAGTCCCTCTAATCATATAGCCTAAGTAACCAAGTAGTGAACAATATGGCTGCAACTCAATATATATCATTATATAAATCATACAGATATGTTCCAAAGGTTCAGTTGCTATTTGAATAAACATTAGAACGCAGTGTGGTGCTTGATGTAAACAACTGCTGCATTATTGTTGGCACCAGGAATGGTGGTGAAGCTTTTCAGAAACTGCTGACCTCCCAGAACTTTTATATACTGAGGTCCTAGAAATTATAGGGAGTGATGAAGTAAAAAAAAACATGTAGGGAGCAAGAGTTTCTTAGTAGGAAATGCCTTGTTCATGAGATGGGTCACAAAAGATTGGCAAGACATGTTCAAAATACTGAGCAGTTAGTAATGGTTTAAAAGGGGGGGGGGGTAGTAAGGGTTAGAGGGGATAGAGAGGGGGTGGGGACACCACCAACAGCCCTCTCCATCCTAGTCTGACTTCTCACTGATAAAGGCCCAGCTCCCGGGACTATCATTGCCTGTCAAGGTTTAAAGACTTCAAGCTGTGGAGTTACTTAATTCCCTTCTTGTGGTAAGACTTGATATGACTGGGATTTACGGAAACTGGTCCATGATTCCCAGGTACTTGCGAAGCTTGTTATTTTATCTTGTGTGGTGTAAATCAACTCCTCCATAACTTCTATATGATTAAGACGACGTACCCACTCCTTCAGGAAAGGTGGAGTTACTGACCTCCAATGTATCGGAACACAATTTTTTTTTTTTAGTAATTTTAGAGAAATGTAGTAGGAATTGTGCTGGTGTGAATTCTATCAGGAGTGACGTGATCTTCGTTATCATGTCATGAGCCTTGTGCCAGTATGGCTGGATCAGCGGGCAATACCACCAGATATGTAGGAACGTACCCTTTTCTTTCTCACATCTCCAACAGGTGTTTGAGATTGACGGCATAAACTTGTGGAGTAAATCAGGTGTTCTGTACCATCTCGTTTTTAGTTTATATCCGTTTTCTTAAGTGTTTATGTTTAGTGATCCCTTATGTATGTACAGATCAATGTGATCTCAGCTAGCGTCATCAATATCTGTATCTTGAACTCATGTTCAGAGCGCAAATAGGTGTGTGGGGCTGTAAACATTGAAACCTACAGAGCTGAGACCACATGATTCTAGGGAGCTGTCCCAGAACACAGGGACTTGAAAACTGTGGGGGCTCTGATTAGCTTTCCTCTGTTCATTGGGTCATCCAGGAAATGCTTCAATTGTGCATAAGTCCAAAAAGGGAATGTGTTTGTTTTAGACATTTCTGCTAGTTCTCTTTGAGGCATGAACCTGCCTCTTAGAAAGAATTGTCTAGCTTGCATCTCTGCATAAGGCCACTCCGCAGACAGAAAGGTTTTGTTCATACCTGGGGGGAAACGCTAGGTTGCCTTTCACAGGGGTAATCGGACACAATTTACTGGCAGACGCATGTGTTTTGCAGGCACTGTGAAAGGCCTGCAAAAAGTAGCTCCAATTAGGGGATGTGAATCCAGGCCATGTGAGATATTTTCTGTGGTGAACCAAGGTAGCATTCCACGCCTGAAATCAGTTGTTCTAGAGTAACCCATCCCTTATGGTGAGCATGTATCTTCCAGTCTACTACTCAAGCTAAGTGGACTTACCCAATAGTAGCATTGTAGGTCTGGGAGACCTATTCCCCCTCCCGATTTTGGTAGTACCAATTTTGCCCACCCAATTTGCGCTGACCTATCTCCCCATATAAAAGTTCTACAGATCTTTTTATATGTCACAAAAAAGGAAGGTGGTAGATGAATTGGCAGAGTTTGCATTATATACAGTATGCATGGAAGGATGTTCATCTTTAGAATAGAGGCCCGTCTGAACCAGGAGATGGTGGGTGCGTCTCATCGCTTGAGATCTTGTTGTATGATATTCAGTTCTGATAGGAAATTTTTCTCATACAGATCCGATAGGTTGCCTGACAATTGTATACCTAAATAAGTGAGTTTCTGTTTTCCATTTAAAGGGAAAATTGGTTTGGCATTGTTTTACCAACCTTGGTGGCAAGGATACATTTAAGGCAAAGGATTTTGAATAGTTAATCTGCAAATTTGAGATCTGTTTAAATTTTTCTAAAGGGTTTTTTTTGTTTTATTTTTTTTATGTGCAATATATGTAGTTTGCTTTTACATTTATGTACTATACTGGTATATGAGAATATACTTATAAGTGTTGTATGAATTTAATTTCTCTGCACGTTTGGAATTATTGATCTGACACCTGTCCGCCGGTAAGCGGATGTGTAGTCACCATAGCTCATTTTGAGCATGTAGTCACAGATGATTCCCCTTTTGGACGCTGAGTGCTGTCCAGGTGGATTGAGTCAATCTAGTATCTGTGATTTGTCGGCTAGAGAGTGCACAGGTGTAAATCATATGTATCCTGGAGGTTGTATAAAGATGGTTGCTGTGCCGTACAGCTAATCCTAGGAAGAGGTCAGTAGACTAAACCGGTCGTGATTGGACTGTATGGCAACCAGTAAGGCTGGGTTCACACTGGAAACGGCTCTGGCGCACAGCAGGGGTCCGGTGCATCCTGGTTCCCCATTTCTTGAAAATTTGACTTGACTTGAAATGACATGACATACGCTCTGGTGGCTCCAGCGGCTTTCCCAGTGTGGTGAGACATGACCTGCTGTATTGAGACTGCTTTTGCTCCAGCGTTGTGTTTGATCTATCATGCTGGTTTTCTTTGTGCAATATGTAAGTGCAATATTTTAAGATTTTGTATTAATAAACTAGAGGTTTTTAGACTTTATTGCACTAATGGATTCTTCTTCTTTCCCCCTCCTCATGTGAGCACACATGAGCTCTGTTCATTGAGTGGAGAGAGACGTGGTGAAGATATTAAACCTATAAGGAACTCAGTTGCCAAACACGCAAGTGTAACAACCGACATTTGGTGAGTGTACCGCTTACGGTGGAAGGTGCTGGTGCCACTTGTGGTGCTGGATGAAGATTTCATTATCGTAAGGAAGACTCTTGCATAGATATGTTTTAAGAGACTTTGGAACTTTGGGATCACGATCATCTTTTTCCTTCTGTCTTTATGTTTTAAGCGCTGCTAATCATTGTGGAGATCTAGTACCAAAAGTTGATAATACATATCACACAGCCTGACAAATCTCACATTTTGCCACAGTTGGTATGATCCGGTAGCATGATCAGAATCTGATGTACAATGTAAACTGTGTGAATCTAATTATTCTGTCCTATTTCATTGGTTTAAGATGGTTTTGGGTGTGCGTGAAGGCTTTTCTGATGCTAGGCCTCTTAAAGCAAAGCTGTGCATCCCCTATTTAGGACAAATCACCAGTTTTGCTTTAATTTCCCCATCCCTTCTCAGCATATACAAACATGTCCTTCATTCCCCTGCCATTTGGTTCAGTGCTAGAAACGAAAGAAAATACCAGGTACTTTTAGGTATGGAGAAGCATGTGACACAGCCCAAGTGATGGTACTGGGCCATTTAGAGCTGTGATATAGGGAGTATATAGCCCTATTTAAGATACTGGTTTTACTTACACATTAAATACTGACTCATAACTTTACGCAGGACTTTCTTTTAATCCCAGGGTCAGATGAAGCAGTGGGGAGGATTCCATTAAAGTAAACGTGTTGCTTTGCCCTGCATGAGTTACAATAATACCAAATGACAATTTCAATTCCATACTTTACTGTTGCTGAACATGTGCACACATTTTTGGGTACAGATACAGAGATCTACAAATGAAGCAGATGACTGAAACAAAACTTAGGTGGCTTGATTTATGCACACACATTTGTCATGGACCATGTGCAGCATAGCTTGTCTGTTCTGATGGCAGTGATTTTTTATCATATACAGTATCTCATAAAAGTGAGTACACCCCTCATATTTTTGTAAATATTTTATTTTATCTTTTCATGTGACAACACTGAAGAAATGACACTTTGCTACAATGTAAAGTAGTGGGTGTACAGCTTGTATAACAGTGTAAATTTGCTGTACTCTCAAAATAACTCAACAAACAGCCATTAATGTCTAAACCGCTGGCAACAAAAGTGAGTACACCCCTAAGTTAAAATGTCCAAATTGGGCCTGAAGTGTCAATATTTTGTGTGGCCACCATTATTTTCCAGCACTGCTGTAACCCTCTTGGGCGTGAAGTTCACCAGAGCTTCACAGGTTGCCACTGGATTCCTCTTCCACTCCTCCATGACATCTAGTGGAAGTTAGAGACCTTGCGCTCCTCCATCTTCCATTTGAAGATGCCCCACAGATGCTCAATAGGGTTTAGGTCTTGAGACATGCTTGGCCAGTCCATCACCTTTACCCTCAGCTTTTTTAGCAAGGCAGTGGTCATCTTGGAGGTGTGTTTGGGGTCGTTACTCATGTTGGAATACTGCCCTGAAGCCCAGTCTCCAAAGGGAGGGGATCAAGCTCTGCTTAAGTATGTCACAGTCCATGTTGGCATTCATGATTCCCTCAATGAACTGTAGTTCCCCAGCACTCATGCAGCCCCAGACCATGACACTCCCACCTCTATGTTTGACTGTAGGCAAGACACACTTGTACTCCTCACCTGGTTGCCGCCACACACGCTTGACACCATCTGAACCAAATAAATTTATCTTTGTCTTATCAGACCACAGAACATGGTTCCAGTAATCCATGTCCTTAGTCTGCTTGTCTTCAGCAAACTGTTTGCGGGCTTTCTTGTGCATCATCTTTAGAAGAGGCCTCCTTCTGGGACGACAGCCATGCAGACCAGTTTGATGCAGTGTGCGGCGTATGGTCTGAGCACTGACAGGCTGACCTCCCACCCCTTCAACCTCTGCAGCAATGCTGGCAGCACTCATACGTCTATTTCCCAAAGACAACCTCTGAATATGACACTGAGCATTTGCACTCAGCTTCTTTGGTCGACCATGGCGAGGCCTGTTCTGAGTGGAACCTGTCCTGTTAAACCGCTGTATGGTCTTGGCCACCGTGCGAGAAAACAAAACAACTCCTGCGTTCGGATCCATCAGCCCAAAGATGAATAGGCACAAATATGAATGACAATAACTAGTTGCTATATGTATGAAAGTCACTTTACATTCTGTGGCCTTGCTGCCCTCCTCAGGACCAAAAAACACAAGAGAGGGGCGCACCGACCTAGTGCAATACCATTAAAACGTTTATTAAGAACAATAAGGTAAAATATATATACTCACAAACGGAGCAAATAAAAAGCGTAGCGGCAGAGGAGTGTGGAAATGGTGCCTTCAGCAGACCACACGATCTACACTTCAGCAGAGGGACCAGGTGGTGTCCATACGGCCAGGCTGACGCGTTTCCAGGGCGAACCCTGTTCCTCAGAGCCTACTAACCATGAGGCAAGTCCCTCTTATATACATGTACAAGTGCCTGCAGGTGGGCTGGGTCAAGGGTTAATGACCCACCCCCCAGAAGGGGGTGTTGCAGGGCCTCAAGGGGACCAGTGCCGCCCACCTTGCCTGCACCGATACATGCAGATCGATAGATCAGATCCAAAGTATAAAAAGTAAATATACAATGTATATTTTGTATATATATGCACACGTGGGAAAAATAATAATAATAATAAAAAAAAATAATAAAATCTAGTGATGCAAATCTGAGATATACCAATGTACAAATACACTTACAACCACGCCAATGCATCTGCCTGTATCCGTACAATGTCCCTCCATCCATATCTGTAGATATGCATATAGATGATCAGGCAAGTGAAACAGTCTCCACGTCTGTATCTCTACACGTACGTGCACACACACACATATATATATATATATATATATATATATATATATATAAATACACATGTGTATATACACACATATAATTACACACCACCATATATATGAGGAATACATGATGCATTACAATGCTAATAGCCCATATGTCCTAAGCCTATTTAGTGTCCCATCCACATAGGGCATACCTTATGGTGGGGGATCATACCTCCTAACATCTTCTAGCGGGCCTAAGTGTAGCTCCATGTCACTCATTTTCTCCTGCCCATACACCTGCCGATAGGTGGGATCGCAGGCACTGGCCACCGTGCTGCAGCTCAGTTTCAGGGTCTTGACAATCTTCGTATTATCTAGGCCATCTTTATGTAAAGCAACAATTCTTTTTTTCAGATCCTCAGAGAGTTCTGCCATGAGGTGCCATGTTGCCAGTGACCAGTATGAGAGAGTGAGAGTGATAACACCAAATATAACACACCTGCTCCCCATTCACACCCGAGACCTTGTAACACTAATGAGTCCCATGACAACGGGGAGGGGTTTTTCAGTTTCCTCATTTCCTAAAGTCCACTTCGGGATCGGGAGCCTGGGGATATCTTAGAGTGCTGGGTGGGATGAGATCCCCAGTCCTGGGTCCAGGTTTTGGTTTTACCCAGGACACTGATTGCTCAGCTGGGTGGGGGCCTGATAGGAGCAGTCAGGATCAGGCAGGAGGCAGTCTGAGCGTCCACATCTGCAAGGAGGCAGAGGTGATCCACGATCGCGCAGTGGCGATCGCTTGTAGCCAGGAGAGCTACTGAACCATATAGCCAGGAGAGCTAATGTTCACTTATAAGCCAGGAGGGTTAAAATGTCGTTATAGCCAGGAGAACTAGATTTCATTTATGAGCCAGAAGGTCAAAGGTTTACGTTTGAACAGTGATGGTGAAACCCCCGGTGCGGGAAACCCTGTGATTACTGTTTGCTTTGAACTTTTCTTTTAATAAACATGGGCTACCATGCCCTCAAACAGAGATCCTGGCTGTCGGAAACTCACTGAACACGCACCTACCACAAGAGCTACAGACCCCTATGTCACAACTGCTACATTTCTTTGATGAAAATAACCCAAGTCAGTGTATATTATTTAGTCTGTAGGAAAGTTATAGAGTCCACAAACTATGTTATATATCTGAAAATTGATCAATCCTGATGTACTGAGGGTCAATCTCATTTCTTAAGGGCCAAACATTTTGAGACGGTACAAATACCCCCAAGCGACCTGTTTTTGGAAAGAAGATAGTCCAAGGTATTTAGTAAGAGGCATGGCAAGTTTTTGAAGTTGTGTAATATTTTGTTATAATTTTTTGGAAAATGAAGAAATAAAAAAAAAATCACAATTTTTTTTACATACTGTCACCAGTGCAGTACAGTATCAGGATATAATTGGTGTGGCAGTGATCACAGACACTGCCTGGTAACAGTATGGAAATATATATATATATATATATATATATTTTTTTTTTTTTTTTTACTTTTTTTCTTTTTTTTCATAATTTTTTTAACACACTGGGACAAGAGCAATATAATGTTACCATTATAACATGTACTACTCTGGAGAAATTATCAGGATTTCTTTGTACACATTATGATTGCTTGTAGCAGTGAATTACAATGCTATAAGCAAGCATTTTACTGAATGAAACTGATTAATTCAGTTTGTTTTGCTGTGACTGGCCAGAGCTAATCACATACCGATGGGCTGTGATTGGCCCTGTCTGTACCATGTGATTACATTGACCAATCACAGCTAACAACACAATTGTACACAATGGATGGTATGAAAGGAAGCCATCTATTGTGTGCGACTGTCATGTGACCTGCTGTGATTGGACAGATCTCCACCACAGCAAGGCCATAGCCACGTGTGAAGCGTGGCCTGAGAGGACGTCCACCCGGATTGACGAAAGGCCCGTCGAAGACTGCAGGAGGCAGTCTGAGCGTCCAAGTCTGCAAGGAGGCAGAGGTGACCCACGACTGCGCAGTGGCCGATTGCTTGTAGCCAGGAGAGCTACTGAACCATATAGCCGGGAGAGCTATTGTTCACTTATAAGCCAGGAGGGTTAGGATGTCGTTATAGCCAAGAGAGCTAGATTTCATTTATGAGCCAAGAGGTCGAAGGTTTACTTTTGAACAATGATGGTGGTACCCCCTGTGCGGGAAACCCTGTGATTTCTGTTTACTTTGAATTTTTCTTTTAATAAACATGGGCTACCATGCCCTCAAACAGAGATCCTGGCTGTTGGAAACTCACTGAACACGCACCTACCACAAGAGCTACATACCCCCATGTCACACGGTGGAGGATGCGGGCACAAGACTGTAAAATCCGTGTCCCTGCTCCACAGTGAGTTTGTGTCATGTTGGCTGTGTGCGGAAGAGCAGCCACGCAAACAGCATTTTTGGAGGAATGCTTTTTGGATACGATCCAGATCCCTGCAATAAGTGAGTTCAGCTGTTAAGTGAACTGTGTTTGCTGCATTAAAAAAGGAACCAGCCTTAAAAAATCAGTGTTCCATTTTTGTTTTGGCTGGACAGCACAAAAGTGTTATGGACTGTCTGTGAGGATGAAGCAAGAGTGGGAGCCTGCCGGGGAGTATTGCAGACTGTTCTTTGCTTCACATAAATGGGAAGCAACGCTGGTGCAAGGAGACCAGCTATCAAGATACATGCTGTTGCCCCTAGCAACGCTGGTGCAAGGAAACCAGCTATCAAGGAGCTTGCTGTTGCCCTTAACAGCGGTAGTGCAAAGACTGCACCAACAAAAGTGGTTGCTCATGGTAACAAAGAAGTACAAAGAAGTAATTCGGGTGACAGACTTTTGTAGTCCTATGTCAACCAAGGATGGGCTGTAAGTGAAAACTGGCCTAGAACCCCCTAGTCTGACTTGGTACAGAAGCTTATTACTGAAGAATAGAGTTGAGCGGACACCTGGATGTTCGGGTTCGGCCGGTCCGGCCGAACTTCGCGAAAAACTGCAAACAATGCATGCTGGCTGTTGTAGTTCTACAGACCACTTACTGTATCCCCTGGTGTCTATGCTGGATAAGATATTATTTTAGTATAAAACAAATAAGGCATGCTGACTCTTGTAGTTCCTCAGTAAATTGGTATTTACACCCCAGGCAGGCACAAGTAATAAAGCCATGGACATAAATATAACAATCTCATGCAAACATCTCAGAGTAACCCCTTAATGAATCACCTTGGAATTACTTGGCCCTTCTAGGAAACCATTAACTTGGATTAACATGACTTGGTCAGAGCCCAGTAATGAGAGCCTGTGGAATCAATCAAGTGCCTACCTGCCAGGTGAGAATGGGACCGATAATGGCACCTCCTTGGCAGAAGCTTTGGACCTGCAGGCTCTGAGTGTGGGTATTGTCCTGGCAGTTTTCATCCTCTTTGCCATTGTTGGGAACATCCTGGTGATCTTGTCTGTGGCATGCAACAGGCAGCTGCAAACGGTCACCAATTATTTCATCATTAATCTAGCCATAGCTGACCTACTGCTGAGCACCACCATGCTGCCCTTCTCTCTCCAGTGCAGCATCACTGAAGATTCTGGGTCACATGATGCACTGGCTAATCACAGCCATGCCATTAGTAGGCATGGCTGTGATGGCTTCTAAGGGCAAACCAGTGAAATGCTTGTTGATTGGCTGCCCTGCAGATGTTCAACAGGCGGGATCAAATACCCGAACCCAGAATCCAAACTCAAACTTTTTTTCAAATGTCCGGGTTCAGGTCCGGGTCACGGACACCCCAAAGTTCGGTACGGACCCGAACTTTTCAGTTCGGGTTCGCTCAACTCTAATGAAGAATACAGAAAAGTTTACAAAGGGATGATTGCTAACAAAGGTGACTATGACAGCTATAAAGCCGCAATCCTGGATAAAGAATGCTGGAAAAATTCCAGAAGGAGTGAGCTACAGCTTGAGATGAGTGTAGTCGTCCCTAGCAACGACGGTGATGTCAATCCCAGGAATCGCAAGCCAAAGGTATCACCTACAGAGGATTATGGCAAGCGTAAAGCAACACACCGTCCCAGAAAGAAAAGTCAAATTGTTTGGGAGAGCCAGCAAAGAACAGCTGAGAGGATGCCATCTCCCTTAGCAACCAGAGGAAGTCTCCAGGTTCCATGCCTAGAATGTGGTAAATTGGGACATGATTGTTTGTCTTGTCCCTGGTTGTGGGGTACACCAATAGTCGATGTTGCAGAGGAAATTTTTTTGCCTGCAGGTCCAGATCCCTGCACAAATATGTTTGCTTTCACCCCAGCAACAGTAAGTTGTACCTGTTGTGCCTGCAGGGGGTGCTAAGGAGTCTGAAAGGGCTGCTGCAGTTCTATCCTGCGGCCACCAGGGAGAGTTGGCCAGTGAAAGTGCGACAGAGGACTGCTTCACGAGACAGCGTACTCAATTGAAGATGGTGACCCCCTACTACTGCAATGGGTAAGAATGTCTGTAATAAAATGATGGCTTGAACCGCTGATTTCATGGTGCAAAAGACCAGTTACAAGACTGTCCATGGTGATGTGAAAATGACCCTAGTTAGTGAGGCCACTGAATATGCTCTTGAGAGTGACTTTTCCATGTGCAGTACTCTGTACAGATGGTTGTGACGAAGCACGCTAGACGTGTGAAACGCGTTACCTATTTATTTGTACCCAGCTCCATGTATACTCTTTGAATGATCTTCTTGGAATTCAAATAAATTTTTACATTGCATCAAGCCTGGAGTGCCGCCAGCCTCATTTCAAGGTATCTAACTGTACAGTGGGGAGGCCGGAGTTAAAGTCAAATGTGCACCTATGCATGCTTCTCAAGAGGGGAATAATGCTTTGTTCAATGTCTGTAAGGTCCAAGTTGGTAGTGGGCTGAGACAGCCCTCAAAAGGTAATAGTGCTGTCAAGGTTTATAATGCTGAATGTGCTGATGTTGGGAAATCCCAGGTTATGCTGCAGTGAAAGACCATAACAACGGGTAGTAAGCCAGCTCAGTTGTCCCTGGAAATCTCCAGGTTACTTTGTGTATTGAAGGCAGAGGTTGCTCTGGACAACTGCAATTTCACTCTGGTGGAACAGAGTGGAACTGCACCTTTTACTGGGAATGTATTAGTGCAATCTGCTAGTACTGTAAATGTGCCGGTATTAGAGTTGAGCAAACCCGGACTGTAAAGTTTGGGTCCGTACCGAACTTTGGGGTGTCCGGGACCCGGACCCGGACCCGGACTTTTCAAAATAAGTCTGGGTTCGGGTCCGGGGGTTCTGGTAATTTTAATGAAAAATCTTAAAAATGCTGTAAAAAAGCCCAGGAAGGTCCTAGAGGTCTGCAAAAGGAAGGAAAATGTGGGTAAGGGGTCTGGAGATCCTGGAAGGACCCGAAAAAATGTCGTAAAAATTCTAAAAAGTAATTTTAATGGTCTTGGGGGCCTGGGCTTGGGTCTGAATAAAACTTTTCAGGCCCAGGCCCAGGCCCAGGGCCTGTGGGGTTTCAAGCCATGCCTGGGTTTGAAATGTCAGGCCCAAACGAGTTGAGATTATGGCCGTGTAAATGTCATGATCGTCTAACGTGATTATGTAAGGGTCATTTTCCACGTCAAGGTGAGACAAGGTGGTCTCACTTTAACGTCAACAGGTCTCGTTGGAGACGGAAGTTATGTGTTTCATTGGACCTCTA
>BLSH010260836.1:166981-182009 GCA_018402905.1 Glandirana rugosa
AGGCATGGCTGTGATGGCTTCTAAGAGCAAACCAGTGAAACGCTTGTTGATTGGCTGCCCTGCAGCTTCTCAACACGTGGAGTAAAATAGCAGAACCCCGGACCGAACCCGAACGATTTTTGAAATGTCCGGGTCCGTGCCACGGACACCCGAAAGTTCGGTACGGACCCGAACGTTACAGTCCGGGTTCGCTCAACACTAATCAGAGGTCATTAGGAGAGTAAACCTACAATTTGAGTATGAACTCGTGTTTGCAAGAACTAATGACTCAGCAGATAAATTTCTCCGGAACTGGCGTAGTTGGAAGGATATACTTCCTGAAGCCCACCGATTTATTTGATTAGATAACCCAACTGGTTACACCTAAAAAACCACTGGTATGAGCAATCCACACTAGTAGTGTTGACTACAAACTATGTTTCTATACCCTGGTTAGTTAAATTTCGTGTTAATGTTAAAAATTGTACTATACTTATATACCCATTAGCAACATCCAAGCCTTCCTGGAGGAAAGATACAGCTGGTCGATCCATCCACTATTAAGTTTTATACCCACTAGCCTGTCCACAGTGTGAACCCAATGGGGTGGCAGGCTCTTCCCAGTGAGAGGGGGAAGATACTTTATTAATGATATATGTAACCATTTATGTTATGTAGTTATTAACTGTGTTACGTGACTATGCGTGCTGGATTGGATGTATTTTCTGATATGTACAATTTTTTGTGTTCTATCTCTAAAAATTTAATAAAAACTTAAAGTTAAAAAAAAAAAGAAAAGAAAATAAGTGCAATGCTAGATGGAATTTCTGGGGCTAAAGGTGTGGTGGACACTATCTCTGCTGTGCCAGCAGGGGGAACTGCAGAACAGCCTGTGATGGAAAGTGTGGTGGCTGGTGCAGAGTTTAAACCCAAAGAGAGAGGACCAGACAAGGGCAAACACACAGCAGAGATTGTGTCAGTGACTCCCAAAAGTAATGCTGATATGGAGTGTCAATGTGATGTCACTGGTGACATTCTGGAGCAGGTCACTGTTGCTGAGCCTAAGAAGTTGGTTATAAGTCCAGCATCTGGCAAAGCACCAGGTTGTGCTTACCTCCGTCTGGGAGGAGCTTCTGTTAAGCGGTGCAACTTCTGAAATCGAATTGTGTGAATCTCTCCACATTTCCAGTGTCATGGAAGTCCACAGGTTGAACTTGGGGTTTGAATCAAAGGCCTGGTTCATAACCATAACCATAACACGCTGGAACATACAGCTATGCGATACGCGTGTGTCTTTTCCACAGTCTGATGGTCTGGTACTGTGGAGTGCCAGTAGGTGGAGCACTGGATGGCAGGTGGTACAGCCCAAAGAAAAACAAGAAAGGAATGACTTAGTTTGTTACTCTTGTTAAAAGTTGCACTTGGGTATGCTGCTGGGTTACTTCTGGTAAAAGTGGTATCTGGGAGAGGTTTCAGAGAGCTCAAAAGTGAAGGGTTGGTGTCTGGACAATTGCTGTATAGAGGATCATGTACCAGTGGAGTTGGTAGATAGTGACGTTGCCTTGGGAGACAACCACTCCACTTTGTGCTATTGCTCTGCAGAAACTGCCTTGCAGAACACTGATGAAACGAGTTCTGATAAATGTGTTGATGTCTCTTACAATGAGGAAAAGTGCAACACACTGCCAAATCTTTTGGCTACCATGGGTAACCACAAAAATAAGGGTAGACCTGATGGTCAAGGGGGCATGGTTGCTGTTAAACCTAAAAACATGCAGGAAGTGCAGAACCCCCGGAGGATGCAGGCTAGGGCATGTGTGGAAACATACCCGAAAGAAAGAGTAGGCCCACATCAGCTGGCGCAGAGGTGCCCCACTCAGGAGTGTGGCGTGGTGTGTTTTCCGCCCCCTACGGGTTCGGAACACAGGGGCAGGATATGTGGCAGTGCCCTGCCAGGATTTAGTGAGAGGGGATGGCCCAGGATTCTCAACCTGGCAAGTTCAGGGGCTCCAGAGGCGTTGCGCAGTTAAGAGGAAAGTGGCTTTTCAGTTTCCTCATTTCCTAATGTCCACTTCGGGATCTGGAGCCTGGGGATCTCTTAGAGATCTGGGTGGGATGAGATCCTCAGTCCTGGGTCCAGGTTTTGGTTTTACCCAGGACACTGATTGCTCAGCTGGGTGGGGGCCTGATAGGAGCAGTCAGGATCAGGCAGGAGGCAGTCTGAACGTCCACATCTGCAAGGAGGCAGAGGTGACCGACGATCTCGCAGTGGCCGATCGCTTGTAGCCAGGAGAGCTACTGAACCATATAGCCAGGAGAGCTAATGTTCACTTATAAGCCAGGAGGGTTAGGATGTCGTTATAGCCAGGAGAACTAGATTTTTAGGAAAGTTATAGAGTCCACAAACTATGGTATATATCTGAAAATTGATCAATCCTGATGTACTGAGGGTCAATCTCATTTCTTAAGGGCCAAAAATTTTGAGATGGTACAAATACCCCCAAACGACCCCTTTTTGGAAAGCAGATAGTCCAAGGTATTTAGTAAGAGGCAAGTTCTTGAAGTTGTGTAATATTTTGTTATAATTTTTTTTTGGAAAATAAAGAAATTAAAAAAAAAAAAAATCACAATTTTCTTTTACATACTGTCACCAATTCAGTACAGTATCAGGATATAATTGGTGTGGCAGTGATCACGGACACTGACTGGTAACAGTATTACGTTTTTCTTTTTTTCCATATCTTTTTTTTAACACACTGGGACAAGAGCAATATAATGTTACCATTGTATTACCCTGGGGAAATTATAGGATTTTTTTTTACACATTATGATTGCTTGTAGCAGTGAATTACAATGCTATAAGCAAGCATTTTACTGAATGAAACTGATCAATTCAGTTTGTTTTGCTGTGATTGGTCACAGCTAATCACATACCGATGGGCTGTGATTGGCCCTGTCTGTACCATGTGATTACATTGACCTTACATTGCCATGTGACCTGCTGTGATTGGACAGATCGCACCGCAGCAAGGCCCCGTAGCCATGTGTGAGACGTGGCCTGAGAGGACGTCCACCCAGATTGACGAAAGGCCCAGACGTCATTTTGCTATAGGAACTGGTTAAGGTCTGTTCTTTTCAAATGAGATGTTGACATTAGGGCTGGTATTATTTCATAGTTGGAAAACTTGACTGGCTCTAGCATTTGAGTCCCTGCTGCAGGCTTACTCCACAGCCTGAAAATAACCCAGCTCCATACAGATTCAAAAGCCCCAGTTCCAAAGTTATTCCCGATATCATTGCTGGAGATTCTAAACACTGATACAAGATTTTGTGTACCACTACTCCTTCTAATTATAAGCTCTGGTGCTGGTGAAGAGAAGAAAAAAAGTACATTTCATTTTTGCTACTTTAAGGCTGGGTTCACACTGGTACGCCACAGCAGTCATATCACTGTGGAAGAGGGACCCCATGCCAAATTAAAAAAAAAAAATGGCATAGAGGTCCCCTTTCAAGGCTATACCATACCTTTGGGTCTGGTATGGATTTTAAGTGGAACCTCAATGCCAAAAAAATGGCATGGGGTCCCCCCAAAATCCATACCAGATCCTTATGCGAGCATGTAGCCCCGCAGGTCAGAAAAGGGGGTGGGGACGAGCATGCCCTCAACATGGGGGGGTGGGTGCTTAGGGGCAGGGGGGCCCCTCCGATTTCTGCTCCTCTCTCCGCTGTCTTCTTCCCTCTTCGGGCTCTTCTCCCTCCTCTGCTGATGTCTTCTCCCCTCTCCGGCTCTTCTCCTCTCTCCGCTGTCTTCTCCCTCTGTTCTTCCACCGATGTTCTCTTGATGTTCTCTCGATGCTCTCTCCCACTGTAATGCTAGGTCTGCCGTGTGGCATGACTTATATAGCCATGGGGTGTGGTCACCTGGTGATGTCATCCAGAGGCCCCGCCCCCTTGTTAAATCACTGCCCTGGGCATGATGGGGTAGTAGTATATATGATGGGGCAGTAGTGTATAATTGGCCAGATGTGAGACAATTTTAAATTACAAGGCTAGGCCCATATTTTTTTTAAATCAGAATTTTTTATTAAATGTTTCATGTTGTTAGCACATACAAAACAGTCACAAAACACTGTTTACAGCTTCCATCAAGAGCCATGTTCATGTCATGTCATTTGTGTATACAGTAAAACAATCATCCTTTATATTAAGGGCAACATCATGAGATGTAATACATTTGGTATTATTTTCTCTAATGAAGTTACAGACTAACATGCTGTCAAAAATAAACAAAAACAACAAAAACAAAACAAAAGAACATAGATGTCTTTTGTAACTTTAATCAGCAATAGAGTATCATACATCACAAGCCACTAGGCCCATATTTACTAGTGACAAAGAGCACAGACCGGGCTGCATTACAAGAATCAATATACAGCTGGGCAAAACTGGCCAGCAGCAGGAAAGTTTTCATCAAGGATAAAAGACCTAACTAATGTATACCAAACTTTTATTTTATAAGAGTGAAATCGCACATATTGAGGTGACAGGTGTTTCACTGAATTGCAAAAACACCTGTCACTGCAAGGACACACAGAAAACAGTTGTTTCCTGTGTGTCCCATTCACTCTGCAACGCAACCTGGAGCTGTACTGCACTGTGATAAAATGCAGCCATGATGCACTGTACAGAACTGCATGGCACAGTACAACAGCACAGTGCATCACACTGCACTTCAGTGACATGAATGAAGTGTACACATAAAGTTCAGCATAAAAAGGGAGTTGTGTGATGCAATAAATCATGCACCACACTTCCCCCTACCACAGCCAGAATAAACAGCTGCTGGAGAGGTAACTGCTGCAGTTTACCTCTACTGCAGCTCTCCATTGTGTGTAAATACAGCCTCAATTGGGGATAGGGTGTGCATTGAATGAAAATAATATAATGTGATGTGTTTAGGTGTTTTTCTTTAAGCACCCCAAACACCATGTTGATATAAAATAACAAGGTAATAAAATAAACCCAAACAAATACAAACCCCAAAATACCTCCCCTGAAAAGCAGAAGGCTTGCAGCAAATAAAAGAGCAGTTTAACCTAAAATAAAGGCCCTGTTAACATAACATCTGAGGGAGATCTGTACAAGTTAGATATATGTACTGGGGTAGACCTGTGCAGGTGAGGTCTGTAGAGCTGTACTGGGGGAGATGTGCACTGGGAAAGATGTATACTGGGGAGATCTATACTGGGGATCAGCCTTAGGCCTGGGGGAAAATCCAGTTAAGTGGTCCATTGAACCACCGAATCAGCCCATCAAAGCAGCCTCCCCAGCACCCATCCCATCAGCTCAGCCTAGTCTGTGCCCATTAATGCAGCCTGATCAGACACCAGTGCCCATCAACGCAGCTTTGTCAGTGCCCATCAATGCAGCCTGATCAGTGTCAATCAATGCAGCCTCACCAGTGCAGACAGTGCCCATCAGTGTAGCCTGATCAGTGCCCATTAACGCAGCCTGATCAGTGCCCATCAATGCAGCCTTGCCAGTGCAGACAGTACCCATCAGTGCAGCCTGATCAGTGCCCATCAATGCAGCCTCACCAGTGCAGACAGTGCCCATCAGTGCAGCCTGATCAGTGCCCATAAATGCAGCCTCACCAGTGCAGACAGTGTCCATCAGTGCAGTCTGATCAGTGCTTATCAACACAGCCTGATCAATGTTAATCAATGCATCCTCACCAGTGCAGACAATGCCCATCAGTGCAGCCTGATCAGTGCCCATTAACACAGCCTGATCAGTGCCCATCAATGCAGCCTCACCAGTGCAGACAGTACCCATCAGTGCAGCCTAATCAGTGCCCATCAATGCAGCCTCACCAGTGCAGACAATGCCCATCAGTGCAGCCTGATCAGTGCCCATAAATGGAGCCTCACCAGTGCAGACAGTGCCCATCAGTGCAGCCTGAGCAGTGTTAATCAATACAGCCTCACCGGTGCAGACAGTGCCCATCAGTGCAGCCTGATCAGTATCCATTAATGCAGCCTGATCAGTGCCCATCAATGCAGCCTCGCTAGTGCAGACAGTACCCATCAGTGCAGCCTGATCAGTGCCCATCAATTCAGCCTCACCAGTGCAGACAGTGCCCATCAGTGCAGCCTGATCAGTGCCCATAAATGCAGCCTCACCAGTGCAGACAGTAACCATCAGTGCAGCCTGATCAGTGCCTATCAATGCAGTCTCACCAGTGCAGACAGTGCCCTTCAGTGTAGCCTGATCATTGCCCATAAATGCAGCCTCACCAATGCAGACAGTGCCCATCAGTGCAGCCTGATGAGTGCCCATTGGATGTGGAGGTCAGCTGGGGGTGTCAGGGTCTTGGTCTCTCTCACCTCAGCAAGTCCTTGCACCGTGTACAGCCTCTTCGGGGGGAGGTGGGTGGCAACTTCCAAGCTGCCTCTCTGCTCTGCTTGTCTCTTCTTAAAAGACTCTGGGAGTGTACTGGTGAGGGGTAAGCGCTCAGCTGCCTGCTCATCTCACTCAAAGGCTGCAGTACTGCTCTGTGCTCTCTCACGTCTTTTCTCTCCACTTAAAACAAGTTGCAACTTGGTTTGCAGCCGCTCCTCTAGCCAGTGTGGCTCCAGCCCCCATCCGACGTGGCGCTCATGATGCGTCCCTTCCCCTGGCATGCCACAAGTCCTGCTTCTGCCTGCCTCTGAGCAGGGGTGTATCTAGAGCATTTGGCACCCGGGGCTGATCCTATATCTGGCACCCCCAACTTTAAAATGTAAAAACACCCACAAAAATTTGTAATGTCTTTAAGAATATGTATTGCAAAAAATTTCACATCACAATGCCCCTTGCAGTCTGCCCCATCTCTCTATAGTTCCACTTGTCCAATTCCTGCCTTGGGACTTCTGGCAGTGCAATAGTTAACAGCTTGGGGTCTTCAGGCAAAGCAGCACACAGAATGGTCTGATAGGGACACCCCCCTTCTTTCTTGTCCTCCTTTAAAAGGTTAAATCATTGATTACACTGCCTGTAACATGATAAATGGAGGATAGTCTGATCAGTCACAGGATTTCTTCCCCTCCCCCTGCCTGTCAGCAACTGGTGCGACCAGAAATGTGTGGACTGCACAGAAAATACCAAACACCAGCGTAAATGAAATAAGATGATTTATTTAAAGGTAAGCAACAGTAATCCAAACGCACAACCCAAACAGCACAACAGTGGAAGTACTTAAACGAGAGTAAGGGAATGTTCAAACCGTAAGCTTAAGCCAGGCCAGGGTCATACACGGAAGATCAGTCAGAGGGAACCAGGAGCAGGACAAGACAGAATTCAGGGGTTCAGGCTTCAGGTTTTAGGATGCAGGTTTCAGGATACAGGTTTCAGGATGCAGATTTCAGGATACAGGTCACAGGATACAGGTCACAGGATACAGGTCACGAGTTTAAGAGGCACAAGGTGAGCAAATGCCAAGGCACCAAGCACATGGTAGACAGGGTTTATATGTCCTTCCTGTAATGAGCCTCAGGTGGAGACACATGAGCCTCTGGTTGCTGGGAGACACCCACCGTTGGCCATTGGAACTGCAGCCCATGGATCCAGGAGTCATCAGCGCCACCAGCTGGAGGGACTATTCCTGACAGCACCCTTCACCTATTCACAGATCACGTTACAGGCAGTGTGATCAATGAAAGCACTTTTCTCAGTGGAGGAGGAGGAAAAAGAGCTCTCTCTGTTTACCATTGCAGTACTAGTAGTTCAGTGGCAGGAAGAGGACTAGCATCCCTGCAATTAAGTTTTCTCCAGGATCCAGCTGCCAGAGTTTCGTCAGATTAGGCGACCCGACAAACCTTGCCACGGAAGTGACATTCTATCGCCGCCATCTTGCTATACCCAGCACTCGTCCATAGTAAGGATACAGTGAGAAGGCGGCAAGTGGACATCTTGTTACACCCAACGGAGTTTATAACTTCACACTTATTTGTAACCGTAAACTGAAATTATATAGCGAAATATAGTATTTTGAAATCCATCTCACTGTTTTGATGTTCAATTGTAAAAGCAGCACTGTTCTGTCATTAGCTTTGCTAATGTGACAGAATCTAATGTTCAGCACTCTCACAGCTACTTTTAAAATCGAACATCAAAACAGTGTCACGTATTTCGAAATACTGTATTTCAGTATGTAAGCTTCGTTTACTGTTAAAAATAAGTGTTAAATGAAAAACTCCGGTGGGTGTACAAAGGTGTCTGCTTGCCGCCTTCTCACTATATTGTTACTGTGGAGGAGTGCGGAGTGTAGCAAGATGGTGGTGATGGAACGGCACTTCCGTGACCAGATTTGTCAGGTCACCTAATCTGACTAAACACCTGTACAACATGGAGCAGGGAGCATACTTCATTATAGGTAAGTAATGTGACTAAAGTTTTGGGTATTTTTATTTTTAGCTAAATGTCAGCTTTAAAGCAAAGCCAAAGTTTCTACATCTGCATAATTGTTCAGGGTCTGTGACCTCAAAAGACTTTAAGCCATTATATCAACAACTAGCAATTTTGGATTTAGAGACAGTACAGGTTTCCCTCAACTATATTATATACCATAAAAAATTGATATTTTTTTCTTTTAAGCGAATTCTAGTTTACACAGTAGCATTTGGCACGCTATGGTGAATAAAAATAAAAATTACAGTTATATTGTTATTTTGTATGGGCACTTAATTGCTTATTATAGAAAAAAACATATTGCTAATATGAAGCATGTTCTTACAAGCAAACTATTGGGGTGAAAAAGTTACTACACATCTGTGTTTAGTATGACAAATAGCACTTAATCTTCCACCCAGAGAGGAAATTGCCAGATATGTCTCATATGACAACAAGAAAATAGAAGGAGTGGTCATCCCTAATTCTTTTTGTATGGACAGCAAATTTGAGCAAACTTCGCTGATGGCCAAACTGTCAGTCATCCCCATGTCATATGAGACTTGAAGAAAGTCAGTACAATGTATAAGTAATTGTACATTTCAGGAAAGTAAACATCTTTTTTCCAAGGAATGACAGCAAGTTATGACATAAGTGCAACTGTTAAAAGACATGTTTTAATGGAAAGAAAAAAATGTGAGATGAATGAAGAACTTGATGCATATGCATGATGCAAGCCAACATTTTAACAATTCTAACCGCAAAAATGTGTGACGGTGATATCATGTACATGCTGTGTGGAGGAGATGTTTTATTTTTAGATATAATGGTTGCAAGTTATTATCAGAAATATGATGGAATGATAATCATAGTGAGATTGACCCCAAAAGGAAGACGACATGCAGATGCAGTAATAAACCATGCTTATACGTATATGATTGATTTAGCTACTGAAATAAATGTCTGGCTTAAAGATGAGAAAGTTAGATGGATGTCTTTATACATACAAACATCTTTTAGACACCATAATTTGTCTGTCATGGTTAGCCAATCACTCTGTATTAGAGTTGATTGAACCAGTTTATGCAGAACAGGATTGATCCAGATCGTTCTGATTTGCCCATCATGGCCATCCATGAACTGTTGGCAATAGGCATCTGGTTCAGTGTCCCAGTGGTGTTTGCTAGGCTCTGTGATGTTGTGTTACATGCTCTTGCATCTTGCTCTTTTCCCCACAGCAAATCAAACCGGGTTACAACATCACATATCCTCATATAGGACCTAGATGGTCCGCAATCTTGAAGTGCACTAATGTTGCTAATTTGTTCATTATGCTGCTCAGTGGAATAATTGCAATCATCATATGTACACCTTGTATCATCGTACAATCTTTTATTCATTCTTAAAACTATGGGGTTGATTTACTAAACACAAATAGGCTGTTCACTTTGCAAGGGAAGTTGCACTTTGCAAGGGAATTTGCCCAAGAGCTCAGTGAATGAAGCTCTGCTAACATTCATTCCAAACATTAGAGTTGATCGAACCCCTGGATGTTCGGGTTCGGTGGGTTCGGCCGAACTTCGGGAAAAAGTCCCGGTTCGGTACCGAACTTGACCCGAACTTTACCCCGAACCCCATTGAATTCAATGGGGACCCGAACTTTTCGGCACAAAAATGACTGTAAAAAAGTCCTGGAAAGTGCTAGAGGGCTGCAAAATGATTTTAGAACAATAATCTGTCCCTTACAGCAACAGCAGGAACCTGACCCTATAGGAGTAGGCGATGATTTTAGAACAATAATCTTTCCCTTACAGCAACAGCAGGAACCTCTCCCTATAGAACTAGAAGATGATTTTAGAACAATAATCTGTCCCTCTAAGCAGTCGACTCTACCTAGCCCAGTCAGATCATTCTGTAATGCAGGATGAGATCTGCAATCTGTCCCTAAAAGCAGTAGTAGTAGTAATCTCTACCTATCTATCTATCTGCAATCTGTCCCTCACAGCACCGGCAGCATCCTCTCCCTACACTACCCAGAGAGCATGTGACATGCAGCACTAAGTGACTCCAGCTTATAAAGAGGCTGGGTCACATGATGCACTGGCCAATCACAGCCATGCCATTAGTAGGCATGGCTGTGATGGCTTCTAAGGGCAAACTAGTGAAACACTTGTTGATTGGCTGCCCTGCAGCTATTCAACATGCGGGATCAAATACCCAAACCCAGAACTTGAACCCAAACGTTTTTTTCAAATGTTCGGGTTCGGGACACCGCAAAGTTCACGGGTCACGGACACCCCAAAGTTCGGTACGAACCCGAACTTTACAGTTCGGGTTCGCTCAACTCTACCAAACATGTGCAATCAAAAATTCTGTTTTTAATCATAGGGTATTCTTTGCAAAGTGAAGTTTCACCACAATCACTAAGCTATAGGGAAAATTTCCTTGCAAAGTGAACAGCCTATTTAGGAAATCAACCATTTTAAGCCAGATTGTGTCACTAACTTATAGCATATCTGCACAGATAGAGACTAGCAGGGGCCAACATGGTCAATGATTGTTCAGAATGATAGAGTGAATAAGGGAGCCCGCTTGCACTATGTGTAGTACTACAAACTCAGTAACACTTCCGGTAATCTAGGGTATTAAATAGATGATATGATATCTCAAAGGGGGCAATACTTTTCTTCAGTTTTGCAGTAAGGAAGTTTATTATATATTGACTCAAAATACTTAAGTCATTCATGGCCTAATTTGATTGCAGGATATTACTTTTTTGGAATGAACCAGTCCATCGGATAAACAAGAAATATGTAACAAAATTACTAGTTTATAATATTACTTTTTTTATTTTGAAGAGTAATTCTGGGTGACAGGTAAAACCCCTAAGTGAAAAGCTAATGTTAACCAACAAAATCTGCAACTGTGCTAAAGTTAGCGTGTTTATATACAGTACACATGTCGTCGGTGTGACGGGACCTCCTTTCATTCACTGGCTCCCAAACTGCCTTGTATCTCACAGCCAAGCCCGACACGGAAGCTCTGAGGATTGACGTCACCACAGATACAGCCGTAGCTCCACCCATCCCTTCATTCTGTCTGCGGCTCGCCTGTCAGAACGGTCCAAGACAGGGTCGTTGGATCCAGAGCATTTACAAGGGGATTTCGGCTCACACTACGTCCACCACCGCTCCCCCCAGCCCTAGGAGCCTTCACATCCTGCCAGTTCTGAGCGGCCGCACATACAACTCTCCACCTGGAGCATCGTTCAGCGCTGGTCTGACAACTAGTGAGACAGGCTCATCATCACCACAGGAGCCAGATGAACATGTTTGTAAGTAACTTCAATAAACTAACTGTTTTTAACTGACTCATGGTCATATTGCCTCATCTTTACTGCAATCATTCAACCATACTGAGGCTTGGGTTATACTCTTGTACTACAAGCGCCAATATATTGATTCAAGTTCACCCTAAGTTCCTTCCTCTTATCAGTGCCGCCTATCAGTGCTGCATATAAGTGCCACCTCATCAGTGCCACCTCATCAGTGCCAATTAGTAGTGCCTCATCAGTGACCATCAGTGCAGCCTCATCAGTGCCCATCAGTGAAGGAGAAAACATTAATTTACAAGATTTTTTAACAAAAACAATGAAAAGCTTTATTTTTTTCAAAATTGTCATTCTTTTTTTTATTTGTAGTGCAAAAAATAAAAACCCCAGAAGTGATCAAATACTACCAAAAGAAAGTTCTATTTGTGGGGGAAAAATGACAAAAATGATGTTTGGGTACAGCGTCGTATGGCCGTGCAATTGTCATTCAAAATGTGACAGCGCTGAAAGCTGAAAATTGGTCTGTGCAGGAAGGTGAATAAGTGGCCAGTATTGAAGTGGTTAAAAGAGAGCACATATTTGCTGTCACTATTTCATATCATTTATTTTGTTCACAACCATATACCAATATCAGATCTGCAATGATACATGCTATTTAAAGGGACACTGTCCTCTAGCCTCTGCAAAGCCCCCTGGCACCCTTATTCTCACCCTTCACCATTCCTTCCTTTACCACAGCTAGCACTGAAATCAGTGCTTACATGGCAGTGCACAGGCCTAGCAAACAGTTGTGAAGCCTGAGCACTGATACAGGGCAGAAATTTAGACATGTTTAGACATGCCTGATAGTTTCACTGGCTGGAATGTAAGAAGAACCAGGGGGGAACACAGGCAAAGTGAGTAAAAGGGGTTGGGGGAGTGGAAGCTGTTTAACCTGCTAACACCTTTTTATTTCTGTCTATTCAGTTCTAAAGTTCTGATATTACCAAATCCATCTCACACAACACAGCCAGGTGGATGACACCACTTGAAGTCAAGAGATTTAGTGGTGTCCTCACTCCACCCCCAGCCTGATGACTGGACAGTAAGAGAGCAGGAGCAAACCTCTCTGCTCTCCTCATACCAGCATGTTCCTAGTCAAAATATGTACAAGTCCTACACCGAATTGTCTCCCAATCCTGCTCCTCTTCCCAGTCTAAGGGTTGCATATACTGGGTCAAATTCAAGTACTTACACTAGTTGCATTAAAAATATACATGCAATTACGTATTAATAAATGCATAGCTGCATTAATCTGTGCCTTTTATATTTGCCTACAGTTTAGCTTTAAAAGAGAAGTATGGCTAATAAACAGTCATATGAAAATTTAGGAGAACATATTGGCGGACTGTGACGGTATCAGAAAGGACAGCAGCATTCAGATGTAAGTATAAAATCTGACATTTTATTACAATCAATTAAAAAAAGTATAACAATACTCTTAAAACATAGAGCTATTGAGCTCAATTAATGGTGAGTACAGTAGGCCAGACAGTACTGGGTATTCCTGATTGTTATGTCATAAGGTAGACGCGTTGCACAAAAAAGTTGCTTCTTCAGGACCTTTAAAACTAGACATATACAGATGGTGTCCATCCAATACCCAAAAGGGAAAAGGCAGAGAGGCAGACCATCCAATTCAAAGGTGCGAGTTATTATGCAGTACAGACTAATCACAAACAGTAACTTTATATCTCAGAATTTAGTAGATCCCATAAGGAAGGAAGAAATTCCCAGAGGAATGCCAGTACATCAGTGCTATACTATATTCCATGGCTTGCAATCTGAGTCATCATTCATAATAGCCCACTGTGTGACATAGTACTCCCATGTACAAAATATTATAGCGACTGGATGTGCATCATCAGTGTATCAGGGTCTATCCAGTGTATATCACCATATCCATATCCACGCTATATAGCTTTAAAATGCATGCAAGCATCCAATGCAGCAAGGAATTAGTATAGCATCCAGCCCCTATACCATTGCAGTCACCATACTGGTGTAGGGGCTGGATACAATACTGATTCCTTGCTGCATTGGATGCTTGCATGTAACTGATACCGTTACAGCCCGCCAATATGTTCTTCTAAATTTTCACAAGTTTAATCTGGATGAGGTATCAATCATTAGCCTACAACCTAGCTTTTTCTAAATAAACAGTCATACTCACCTAGATGGCTGCAGCACCGATCCCAGCTGCAGCTGTCGCCTTCTGCCTCTAAGACCGAGACCTGAGCGATCAAAGACCACTGATCACTCAGTTATCAGTCTTCAGCCTGCAGAGAGCTGGTGACTGTCAGTCAGCAGCTCTCTGCTCTGCCCCTTCAGTGCTCACTGGAGCGTTGCACTGTGCAGGGAGCGGGAGCAGCTGGCTCAGTCTGTCAGTGGCTTGCTGAGAGAGTGAGCCAGATGCTGGTCCAGGGATCTGGGTGAATGCTGACTTTAAATTTGGGATCTTTTTAAGCCTGGACGGGCTGAGTGACATCAGCCGACAGCAGGCTTTAGCCCACTGTTAGCTGATAATAGGTCACAGGAGTGCAGAACAAACTGCACTCTTGTGATCTATAAGAGACGTATAGACAAAATAGCTTTGGCTATACTTCTTGTTTAAGTACTTTGTGCTTGCAATGTGTTACAAAGCTTCTAATGCCATGTAGATTGTCATATGCTGATATTTAATAAAACTAGGATACAGTTGGCACAACAGTAGAATTCATCCTTACCCTCTCAAAGGTCTCAGAGTAACTCTAACTAAAAATAAATGATCTAACCATATCAACAGTGTCTATTAGGAGATGATAGATAGCAATCTCAGAAAAAAAATACAAAGAGATCTTTCATATTAGTGTTGATCAACTTTTATGTATTCAGTCTTTCACCACAGCCAAATGGAAATTCTTTTTAACATATGGGAACACATACACTGGAAGAAAAGAAAATTTTCCTTTAAGAATAAGTCAACATAATGCACTGAGTGACATGTAATTTGTGTGCTCTTTGTAAATGTTCTAAATGATGACGAGACCAAACCAAGGGGCAGCACACCCTGCACTATATAAATGTCTAATGTAGGTTTGCTGAGCATCAAGTGAAGCAAAACAAAAACAAGTGCAAACAATACATGTAGCACAGTGTCAAACAGAGCTCAAAGAATCTTATATCAGACTCTAACGATAGATAGTAGAGGATTATCTGTGACAACTATACCAATCTAGTAAATAAAAATCAATCTCAATGAGACTCTGGAAA
>BLSH010260837.1:0-13308 GCA_018402905.1 Glandirana rugosa
GGCATGGAGTGCAAGGGTCTGGACATGAGCGGCCGGTCCATAAGGGGCGCAGGGGTGCCACCCCCTTGCAGGGTGCTGGACTCATACATTTGTATGAGTTTTTTTTTTTTTTTTGCAAGCCACATGAATAGAGCCTGAGGCTCTAATTGGCTTGAAAAAAGGTTGGGCTCGGAGCGCAGTAAACCCACCCACTTGTGACAATAGTGAATTCATATTCGAAATTGTCTTCCAGCTTCTCCTTCCGGCCAATCAGGACAGGAGGTGGATTAGGTTGGCTGGGAGATGAAGCCGAGGAAGCCGTGGAGGGGCTGAGTGCCGGGGACTGTCACCGTGGAGGGGTGAGTGCGGGGGACCATCATCGGTCATTGATTTGCATTTCCTCATACATTATCATCTGAGTTGTGTTTAGTAATCTAAGTGTGGGCGGACCTTTGGGAGGTTTGTCTGCCACCCCCCTCAAAAAAAAAAAAGTTTAGCACCGGCTGCCGCTGGGTCTGGAGTGCATATCACACAGAGCAAAGGGCCAGGGGTCAAGAGTGTGTAAACATCCTCTCCTCTCTCCTTTTCTTACTCTGTAACTGCTTCTTCCCTACCTAGCTTCCTCTTAATATTTTCCTCACATGCTCTTATGCCTGGGTCTTTGGACCCAGCCAGTTGTTTAGGTCGACAGCCTGGCAGTGTGCCCATATTGTTCAAACCTTGAAAAATCATTATACTGTCATGCATGCACCTGCCTTTTTCGAAAATTGCTGTTTGAAGGTGTAAACAATTTTCATTTACATGTGACTTTGCAAGGCCTCCTACGTGGGTGACTCGTGCATTGTATTTCTTTTAGATTTTTAATAAAAAGTATTGTACCAGAAAACAAGGTCATAGTCAGCATTCTTCTTCCTCTAAACACAGCAAGTCGAGTTAATGCCAAAGAGCTCGATTTTGGACTCATCTGACCACAACACTTTCTCCCAATCCTTCTCTGAATGATTTAGATTTTCATTGGCATGACTGTACATGTGCCTTCTTGAGGAGGGGGACTCTCCATGTTTGGAGGAAGAAAAATTCTGACTATGATCCTAAGAACACCATCCCTACAGTCAATCATGGAGGTGGAAACCTTATGCTTTGGTTCTGTTTCTCTGCTAAAGGTACAGACCGACTTTGCCGCATTTAGGGGCCAATGGATGGGGCCATGTATTGTAAATTTTGGAAGAGAACCTTAATCCCTCAGTCAGAACACTGAAGATGGGTAATGGATGGGTCTTTCAGCAAGACAATGACCCAAAACATACTGCCAAGGCTCAAGAAGAAGCACATTCAGGTCATGGAGTGGCCTAGCCAGTCTCCAGACCTTAAATCTATGGAAAATTTATGGAGGGAGCTGAAACTTCAAGTTGCCAAGGGACAGCCAAGAAACCTTAAGGATTTAGAGAAGATCTGTAAAGAAGAGTGGACCAAAATCCCCCCTGAGGTGTTTGCAAACCTGGTCACCAACTACAACTAACATCTTACTTCTGTGCTTGCCAGCAAAGGTTTCTCCACCAAGTACTAAGCCATGTTTTGCTTGGGGATCAAAAACTTATTTTACTCACTGAACTGCAACTCAATTTATAACATTTGTATCATGTGTTTTTTCTGGATTTTTGGTTGATATTCTGTCTTTGTATCTATGATAAAAATTACAGACTCACCATGCTGTGCTCTCATGCCTAGTGTGATAAATTTTTAATAGGAAAGCAGAGTGGATGCCAGGAACTCCGGGTATTTCACAGAAAGGAAGCAATACAAAGAGAACAGTATACAAGGGTTCTGCACTTTATTTAAAAGTTTTGCAGCTATCTTTACCACAGCATGACAACTCTTATATTAAACTGCATTAAAAACAGAAGATTTAGTTGCATAACATTTGAAAATATATATGGAAGCCAAACTACCTCGTCAAGGCGCCTCTGTATAGTGCAGCCCTAACTGTAGTCTATGAGAGCCTTCATGTTGGAGCATATATAGCAAAGCATAAATTATGGACAGGTATGCCTGGAAGCAGCCTGTTTCTACTTTAAGGCACAGGGACACACCAGAAACCCAGTGGAGCACAATGACAACTAAAGGAGTCCAATATGTCTCTGTGCCAATTACAACAACCTAAGCAAAAATGCCAACCTTCCCAATTTATAACTAGCTTTTTGAGCAATGTGCACATTGAAAAGAAATATATGTTTCTGTGCTCACTTACCAGCTTAGCCAGCAAAAAAAAACCCTTACACTTTTGATGCATTAACATACAGTATAAAGGGTAAGTACGATGACATATTATTGCTGGAACTGTGAATGGATTCCCCTATTTTTAGGAACTGTAAAAGCAAAAGAGATATAGTAGGGGGGATCTTGTTGTTCAAAGAAGCCATAGTAGAGAAGTGATTTAGATAAGGTAGCGCTCTAATATATCTTAAAGAATACAATGGTTGGATCCAGTGGTTATAAAGGCAAAATGTTTTTTTTACCTTAATGCTTTCCTTTATTCCCCGCCCCACACCCAAACAATTACTTAAAACTACTCTCAATCCAGTGTTGTCCCCGTTTGCCACCCCGCTCTCCTCTCTTCCTGCATTTACAGGCTTCCCTGAGGGCTGCTGTCAGTCACATCCTGTAAGGGATCAGGAGGCCTGGTTGCACTGTGTGTGCCTTTCTAGGCACACAGCCTGACTTAGTAGCACGCCCACATGCGTGCCCCCAGAGAACACGGCTTGCTATGGGGGCACTTGGAGAAAAGAAGGGGTGGAGAACACTAGTGGGGGACCTCAAAGAAGAGGTAAGGAGGCACTCTGTGCAATACCATTGCCATTGAA
Organism: Glandirana rugosa; assembly: GCA_018402905.1. Lineage (NCBI taxonomy): Eukaryota > Metazoa > Chordata > Amphibia > Anura > Ranidae > Glandirana > Glandirana rugosa. The sequence goes on from BLSH010260837.1 coordinate 2,841, forward strand.
CAGAGCAGGTAAGTATACGCCTATTTTTTATTATAATAAAAAATGTGACTTTAATATCACTTCAATGTATATTTTCTAATATAATGTATAAGAGCTAATATTAGGCTGCTATATAGTATTTAGCAATCTTGCGGACTGCAAGTCCTCCATTATTCTTGTTTTCTTGGCTTTATAGTTTTGCTGACTCCCCAAATAATATTGAGAACCTTTATAGGCTTTATAGACTGTATGATGTAGCCGGGGACTGGAATTGGTAAAACTCAAAGGAAAGAAAGTAGTTTTGATAAGAATTTTAAAAGTGATTATTCACGCGAACCATGATATTTGGTTTGTTTCCAAAAATGATAATTAACAGCATATAAGGAGTTAAAGGATGTTGTTAGATGGATCCCTTGACATGGCACTCACTTAAAGGAGTATTTGTACAAAGGTTATATGAAATAATACTTTGAGGGGCGGTATTGAGTGTCTTAGACATAGATGGGTTGATATGCAGCCAAGAAAATCATGAAAATATTAAGAGGGTGGAGAGGAGGTTTGGTAATGTGATATGGGGTTGGGTTGAGCAGGTTGTGAGAAGGCCTGGGTGAGGGGGGCAAAGATAGTAAAGTATAAAGGAAAGAATAGTATAACATACAATGTGCCTCACTGGACTTTTTCCCATGGCAGCGCCCAGCTACTAATGCCTTTTTTTACTAAAAGCAAACTGGCCTTCAAATTGACCAGAAAAAAATACATGTTTCAGATTCCAAGACTTCAATAAGATTCAGGCGCTATTTTCGGGGTTTGCTAATTTTTTTATAGTGTTTAGTGAACGTCCAGCAAACCAAACTTTCCTCTGTTCGCTCATCACTAGTTACAAACAATAAAAGACTGCAATATAAAGGTTAACTGCAACCGAGTAATCAGTTAAAAGCAAAATAAATTTAAAGTTTATATACACTTTAAAGAGATATGATTTTAGATCAAAAAGGATGTGGAAATATCTGGTTCAACCATCTCAGCATCACAAACTATTTTTAAAGCATAAGTTTACCGTTTAAAAAAAAGAATAAATGCATTTTTTGCAGGTAAAAAAAATGTGCATTTACTATTATTTTTGGGAGTCTGGAAAGCATTGCACCCATGATCAGGTAGATTGCTGGTGCCATGCAGGACTCCTGCAGACTGTCAGTGTAAGCTGTCTGCCCGTACATCGTACGGGCAGTCAGTTTCACACAGACAGAAAGAATCAATGAACTACCACAGCGCTCAACAGCGCCACGACAGTTCATTGAGAACTATAAAGGGTCAGCTTCAAAGGATGTCAGTACTTATAGTTCATTCATTCACTCTGTGAACGAATGATGAGGCTATGTGGGCGAAGCCCTGCATGGCCGAACTCTGTGAATGAATGGCGTGGCCATGTGGGTGGACACTCTTCAAAAAGTGACAGCTGACACTGGGAACTTCTCCCTGTACTGCTGTCACACAAAAGGCAGCAGATCCCTGAGCAGCTGCCGGAGCGGGAACATGTTACATGTTCCACCCTAAAAATGGGTGGAACATGTAACACGTTCCCGAAGGTGAACTTATCCTTTAAACACAAGAAGGGTTTATAGTTGAACAACCAAAAGGGGAAAATGGGACTTTAAATGAGGTCTTACAATGTAACATTTCACATAAAAGCATTTTGATTGTATACAAATGATAAAATCAGATGCAGAATATAAATCCACACAGAAACATTAAAAATTCAATCTAGACACATCATCTACTGTCTACATATTTTGTGAGATTTCCACTTCCACAGGACATTCAAAAAAAGCTGTTTTCATGTCAGTAAAATAAAAGAGAGCAAACTCCATCTGAAAATAGATTGACAGTAGCTGATGTGTCTAGATAAAATATTTAATGTCTCTAAAAGGATTTGTGTTCAACATCTGATTTTATATTTTGTATACAATAAAAATGCGTTTATGTGTAATGTTTTGTTGTAAGAACTCATATATAACAATTGCGAGGTACATTTAAAGTCCCACTTTTAGTTGTTTTATTTCAATGTACCTACCAGTGTGACCTTGTATGAATAAGCATTAGTCCTGACTAGAGTTGAGCGGACACCTGGATGTTCGGGTTCGTCTGGTTCGGCCGAACTTCGCGGAAAAGTTCGGGTTCTGTACCGAACTTGACCCGAACTTTACCCCGGACCCCGAACCCCATTGAAGTCAATGGTGACCCGAACTTTAGGGCACTAAAATGGCTTAAAAAAGTCCTGGAAAGGGCTAGAGGGCTGCAAAAGGAAGCAAAATGGGGGTAAGGAGTAGGACAAGTGCCCTACAAACAAATGTGGTTAGGGAAATAACTTAAATCACAAAAAAAAAAAAATGGGAGGAGGAGGTGGATGTGGAGTTGGAGCCTAGAGGTTGACTAGGGCGTGACTGTGGCAGTGTAGGTGGAAGTGGTGGTGTCACGTACCTGGTAGGCAAGTCTGACTTATGCAGTAGGCAACCTCCCTTACTAACCTGACTCGAGAACCCCTGGTAGAGCAGACAGGTGGCTCGGGAGTACAGGAGAGCACGAGGGTCGGACTGTGTCACTGGTGATGGTTATGGGTCCATTGGAGCGCTCGTGCAGCAGAAGCGTGGTCGTGTGGGCTGGGTCGACAACTGGCTGGCGGTGCGGTACAGAGGAACAGGCAAAAGAGTGGTCGGGTACAGGCAGAGTTCGTTAACAGGCTGACAGCAGAGGTGCAGAAGGATCAGGCAATTGGATGGTCGTAGGCAAGCCAAGGGTCGGTACAGATGGAGTTCAGACAAGGTCGGGCAAGCCAGGTCGCAGGAACAGGAGACAGGAACAGATAACAGGCACAAGTTACTCAGGAAGGACGAGTACACGCTGTAGATCAGACAGCACTTGCTACAGGAAGCAGGAAGTTCAAATAGAGCTGCTCCTGCATGAATTAGAGGAAACAACAATCAAATGGAATTAACCCTCAGCACGGTCTTCTAACATTGCCCCCCCCCAAGGGGCAGCCTCCAGATGACCAGCCGGGCCTTCAGACCCGGATGGGAACTCCAAAAAGACCGGACAAGTTCGTTGGCATGGATGTGTCCTTCAGGTTCCCAGGAACTTTCCTCTGGTCCGTGCCCTCTCCACTTGACCAGGTACTGGACCAAGCCCCCTCTTCTTCTGCAGTCTTCAGGTGGAGCTGTACTTCTTCCAGGACACTGATGCCTAGTCACGGGTTTAAGCAAGTTGACATGGAATACCGGGTGCACCCGGAGTGAAGGGGGGAGGTTCAGCTCAAAAGCCACCCTGTTGATCCTCCTCTTGACTGAGAAGGGCCCCAAGAATCTAGGTCCCAGTTTATTAGAGGGGCATGCGAGCTTTAAGTTCTTAGTGAAAGCCAGACTTGATCGCCTGGCTGGAGATCCAATTCACCCCATCTTCTTCTGTCAAAAACCTGTTTATTAGACGCCTGTGTCTGAGCTAGGGTTTCTTGGAGCAGTTTGTTGTTCCTCTCCAGAAACTCAGTAATATCCTGTGTGGCAGGCACTGAACTTTCCGGAACCACATTTGGGAAGAACGGCAGGGTGATAGCCTAGGTTCGCCCAGAAGGGTGACTGATTGGTGGCGGAGTGCACCGAGTTGTTGTATGCAAACTCGGCCATCAGCAACAGGGAGGCCCAATCGTCCTGAGCAAATGATGAGTAACAGCGTAAATACTGCTCCAGGGTCTGGTTTGTCCTCTCAGTCTGACCGTTGGTTTGAGGATGGTAAACAGAGGAAAAGGCTAGTTCAATGCCTAACACTGAACACAACGCTTTCCAGACCCTGGAGGTGAATTGAACCCCTCGGTCTGACACAATGTTGGTGGGTAGACCATGGAGACGGACTACCTCTTTAATGAAAACCTTTGCTGTTTGAATTGCTGAGGGCGTACCCGTCATAGGAATAAAATGGGCCATCTTGGTAAGCCGGTCGACCACCACAAAGATGGTTGTGAACCCTTCCGAAGGCAGCAACTCCACTATGAAGTCCATGGAGAGCTGAGACCATGGGCGTTCAGGGACCAGAAGTGGATTTAGAAGTCCCCATGCCTTAGATCTGTCAACCTTATTACAAGCACAAGTAGGGCAGGCTTTCACATACTCCTTGCAGTCCTTGTCAGAAGATGGCCACCAGAACGACCTAGAGAGCAAGTCTGCCGCCTTGCGACCGCCAAAGTGCCCCGCTAACCTGTGGTCGTGACACAGTTCCAGAACTGCCAGCCGCTGCCCTTCTGGGATGAAAATCTTTGTGCCAAACTGCCACAGCCCATCTTGGAGGGTCATCCTGCGATCTGCTGCGGTAGAGGATGCACCAGTGGATCGCCTGATCTGGGATATGAGGTCATCCTGGACCAACAAGAAGCTCCGTGCAGGGAGGATAGTATCAGGTGAGGGAGAGTCCCCTGGTTCCAGAAACATCCGTGATAGGGCATCAGGTTTCACGTTTTTGGAGCCAGGCCTGTAGGTGATGTGGAGCAGGAAACAGGAGAAAAAGAGGGCCCATCGTGCCTGTTGGGGTTTGAGTCTCTTTGCAGTGCACAGGTACTCCAAGTTTTTGTGATCAGTAAAAACTAGGACTGGGTGCAGGGCTCCCTCCAGCAGGTTCCGCCATTCCTGTAGAGCTGACTTTATGGCGAGGAGCTCCCTGTCCCCCACGTCATAATTCCTCTCCGGGGGAGTCAGTTTCCGGGAGAAGAAAGCGATAGGATGCAGAGTGGCCTTCGGCCCTTGTCTTTGAGAGGACACTACAGCCGCTTCAGAGGTGTCTACCTCCAGTATGTAAGGAAGGGCAGGGTCCGGGTGTTTCAAAACGGGAGCGGAGGTGAAGAGTTTTTTAAGTCATTGGAAGGCAGCTTGTGCCTCGGGAGTCCAGTGGAACCGGGAGTTCTGTTTTGTCAGTTGGGTAATTGGGGAGATCACCGCTGAGAACCCCTTAACAAATTTCCTATAAAAATTTGCAAATCCCACAAACCGTTGCACCGCTTTCTTATCAGTTGGTGCCGGCCAGTTTACTATGGCAGAGACCTTCTGGGGATCCATTGTGGTGCCCGAAACAGAGAGGATAAACCCCAGGAAGGAGATACTTGAGCATTCAAATGCGCATTTCTCCATCTTGGCGTAGAGGCCATGTTGACGAAGGCGGCTTAGAACCTTCTTAACGTGGTTACGGTGCTCCTCAAGGGAAGGGGAGAAGATGAGAATATCATCTTAAGTACACCACCACAAACAGATCTAGGAAGTCCCGGAAGATGTCATTGACAAGGTGCTGAAATGTGGCTGGTGCATTACAAAGTCCAAATGGCATGACCAGGTACTCATAGTGGCCAAACCGTGTCCGGAAGGCCGTCTTGCATTCATCCCCTTCCCTGATCCGAAGGAGATTATAGGCTCAGCGGAGATCCAGTTTGGAGAAAATGGTGGCAGTACCGAGCCTCTGGAACAACTCTGGGACCAACGGGAGGGGGTACCGGTTCTTGACCGTAATTTTGTTCAGGTCCCTGTAATCAATACAGGGTCTCAGGGATCCATCCTTCTTTTCTACAAAGAAAATTCCGGCCCCTGCAGGAGAAGTAGAGGGCCTGATGAATCCCTTCTCCAAGTTCTCATCCAGGTAGGATTTGAGGGCGGCTAACTCCTTCTCCGAGAGCGGATAAATTCTGCCGAAAGGTACTTCCGTGCCAGGAAGGAGCTCTATGGGGCAGTCATATGGCCCCTTCTTACTGAACACATCCAGGTATTCGTGGTATACTGAGGGTACAGCAAGGCGGGTTTCCAAATCCGGATCTGGGTCTGAGCGGGATGCAGCTAAGACGGGTACAGTAGGCGGGGGAAAGCAGTGGTGCTGGCAGTAAGTGGAGTTGAACTGAACGTTGCCAGTGACCCAGTTGATGTAGGGGCAGTGTGCCCGAAGCCAGGAAAGTCCGAGGATAACCGGTGCTAGTGGTGACGCGATGGCGTCAAGGAGCAAGAGTTCTGAATGGCCGTCAGATGTCCGGGTCAAGATGGGGATGGTCTCATGGGTCACAGACCCGGATTTGAGAGGGAACCCATCGGCCAAGTGAAGATTCATCGGGTGCCTCTTGGGCCGGAGGGGTATCTGGTGGAAGGCTGCAAAACTTAAGTCCATGAAGCAGCCGCAAGCCCGCGAGTCTATAATGGCCAAAACGGGGAGGTCCCCACTGGGCAACTGCAGCACTAGGGCGAGTACCGAATGCGTCTTGGCATCATTGATGGCCAGTATCTCCCCTAAGTTACGTGTGGAGATTTTGTCTGATTTGACGGGGCAAGTCCGCACCAAATGTCCAACACCTCTGCAATACAGGCATAGGCCACTGGTAAGACGTCTCTGCCTTTCTTCGGGGGAAAGAGCTGGGTGTTGTGGTGTGTTCAGCTGGGGTACAGAGGAGTAGGGGAGGGGGAGGAGTACGTGAGGGCGCCAGACTTCTCCGCAAGTCGTTCCCACAGCCGACGATCAACCCGGATGGCCAGGTCGATCAGGGCGTCCAGGGTTGGGGGAATACCCACACGAGCCAGCTCGTCCTTGAGAGGCTCGGACAACCCCAGCCAGAACTGGAACCGGAGGGCTGAATCGTTCCATGTGGTATTGGCACACCAGTGCCTGAACTCCGATACATAGTCCTCAACAGGACGGAGGCCCTGCTGGAAAGCATGGAGCGCAGCTTCTGCAGAAGAGGCTAGATGCGGGTCCTCGTACAGTCGGGCCATAGCCTGGAAGAATTGTACAAGGGTCGTGGTCTCGGGAGCCTTCCGCTCTAGCCACCGGTGGGCCCAAGTCTGTGGCCCCTCCTGGAGCAGACTGATCACCAGTCTCACCTTGGTATCTTCCTGGGCAAAGATGCGGGGTTGCAGGGCAAAGAAAAGTTCACAGGAGACACGGAACGCCCGAAATTTCCTACGGTCCCCTGAAAACCGTTTGGGCAGGTGCACCTCTGGTTCCATAGGTGCAGACATAATGGTATGCTGGGGGAGCGCCCGGATCTGGTCCTCCAGCCAAAGATAGCCAGCTTGCAAGTTCTTTACCACTTGGGTAAGGCTGGATAGGTGCTCACACAGTTCGTGCGTAAGGGAGGGCCTCTGTGCAGACTCGGTCATGGCTGTCTGATACTGTCACGTACCTGGTAGGCGAGTCTGACTTATGCAGTAGGCAACCTCCCTTACTAACCTGACTCGGGAACCCCTGGTAGAGCAGACAGGTGGCTCAGGAGTACAGGAGAGCACGAGGGTCAGACTGGGTCACTGGTGATGGTTATGGGTCCTTTGGAGTGCTCGTGCAGCAGAAGCGTGGTTGTGCGGGCTGGGTTGGCAACTGGCTGGCGGTGCGGTACAGAGGAACAGGCAAAAGAGTGGTCGGGTACAGGCAGAGTTCGTTAATAGGCTGACAGCAGAGGTGCAGAAGGATCAGGCAATCGGATGGTCGTAGGCAGGCCAAGGGTCGGTACAGGCGGAGTTCAGACAAGGTTGGGCAAGCCGGGTCACAGGAACAGGAGACAGGAACAGATAACAGGCACAAGTTGCGCAGGAAGGAAGGGTACACGCTGTAGATTAGACAGCACTTGCTACAGGAAGCAGGAAGTTTGAATAGAGCTGCTCCTCCATGAACTAGAGGAAACAACAATCAAATGCAAATAACCCTCACCACTAACAGATGGTGGAGGAGGAGGAGGAGGAGGTAGCCAACACTGTTATTTGTTTTTTTGTTTTTTTTTCTTATTGGGGTAGCCCCCAAAATATTGAGACATATTAAAAAAAAAACAAGTATACCAATGGCTGTGTGAGACCGGTCTAAATGTCTATTCTGCACAAGGTACAGACAAGTCTTGTGGGATCCATGCCTGGTTCATTTTAATAAAGGTTAGCTTGTCCACGTTGGCAGTGGACAGGCGGCTGCGCTTGTCTGTGATAACGCCCCCTGCGGTGCTAAACACATGTTCAGACAATACACTAGCTGCAGGGCAGGCCAGCACCTCCAAGGCATAAAGGGCAAGCTCAGGCCATGTGCTCAATTTGGAGACCCAGAAGTTGAATGGGGCAGACCCATCAGTCAGTACATGTAGGTGTGTGCACACATACTGTTCCACCATGTTGCTGAAATGCTGCCTCCTGCTAAGGTGTTGCCTATCAGCTGGTGGTGCTGTTTGTTGTGGCGGGCTGCTGACAAAGCTTTTCCACATTTCAGCCATGCTAACACTTCTAAGGTGCTGGCGGTGCCACAGCTGCGTTGGCGACCTCTTCCTCCTCCTCCACCTTCGCCTTGTGCTTCCACAGAGCCCCCTGTGTCATTTGGGAATGCCCTCAGCTGCGCGTCTACCAGCGTGCGCTGGTAGTCGCGCATCTTCTGATCACGCTCCAGTGAGGGAATTAAGGAGGGCATGTTGTCCTTGTAAAGGGGATCCAGCAAGGTGGCCAACCAGTAATTGGCACAAGTTAAAATGTGGGCAACTCGGCTGTTGTTGAGCAGGCACTGCAGCATGTAGTCGCTCATGTGTGCCAGGCTGCCCAGAGGCAAAGACAGGCTGTCCTCTGTGGAAGGTGTATCATCTGTGCCCTCCATATCCCCTCAGCCACGCTCCAGTGATGCCCATGAGCTGCGTTGGGTGCCACCCTGCTGTAAACACAGTTCCTCCTCCTCCTCATCATCTTCCTCATCCTCCTCATCCTCCAGAACTATGCCCTGACTTGAAAATGTTTTACCTGGCCTATGCTGGTGCAGGAACCCACCCTCCGAGCCACTTGTGAATGACTGGCCTGATAACCGTGGAAATGACCCCTCTTCCTCCTCCTCTTCCTCCTGTGCCACATCCTCTTCCATCATCGCCCAAAGTGTTTTTTCAAGGAGACATAGAAGTGGGATAGTAACGCTGAGAACAGCGTCATCGGCACTGGCCATGTTGGTGGAGTACTTGAAACAACGCAATATGGTACACCGGTCTCGTCTGGAGGCCCACTTGTTGGTGGTGAAGTGGTGCTGTTCCGCAGAGCGACTGGCCCGTGCGTGCTGCAGCTGAAACTCCACTATTGCCTGCTGCTGCTCGCACAGTCTCTCCAGCATGTGCAAGGTGGAGTTCCACCTTGTGGGCACGTCGCATAGGAGGCGCTGAGCGGGAAGGCCGAAGTTCCGCTGCAGCACAGACAGGCGAGCAGCAGCAGGGTGAGAACGCCGAAAGCGCACCCAGACGGCCTGCACTTTCTGCAGCAGCTCTGACATATCCGGGTAGTTTTTTAGAAATTTCTGCACCACCAAATTCAGCACATACGCCAGGCAAGGGATGTGCGTAAAACCGGCTAGGCCCAGAGCTGCTACGAGATTTCGACCATTATCGCACACCACCAGGCCGGGCTTGAGGCTCAGTGGCAACAACCACTCATCGGTCTGTTGTTCAATGCCCGTCCACAGCTCGTGCGCAGTGTGGGGTTTATCCCCCAAACATATCAGTTTTGAAACAGCCTGCTGTCGTTTCCCCCTGGATGTGCTGAAGTTGGTGGTGAAGGTGTTACGCTGAGCGGATGAGGAGGTGATAGAGGAGGAGGAGGAAGCGCAGTAGGAGGAGGAGGCAACAGGAGGCAAAGAGAAATGCCCTGCAATCCTCGCTGGCGGAAGGACATGCACCAAACGGCTATCTGCCTCAGGCCCACCCGCTACTACATTTGCCCAGTGTGCAGTTAGCGAGATATAGCGTCCCTGCCCGTGCTTACTGGTCCACGTATCAGTTTCGGTGCACAGTGCACACTTGATCTCGTCCCTGACTTGTTTGTGCAAGGAAGGGATGGCTCGCCTGTAAAAGTAGTGGTGGCTGGGAACCACGTACTGGGGGACAGCCACCGCCATCAGGATTTTAAAACTGTCCACCAGACGGAATGCCAGCATTTCAAAGGCCAGGAGTTTTGAAATGCTGGCATTCAGGGCCAGGGATCGTAAGTGGGTAGGGGGTACTTCCTCTTTCTCTCCAGTGTTTGGGAGATGGAGAGCTGTAAGCTTCCATGGGACCGTGTGGAAATGCTTGGGGACATGGCGGACATGGTGGCGTTGCTGACACATCGTCTGTTTGCTGGGTGGCAGGTGACACTGGCACTGTAGAGGTGGAGGAAGAGGCCGAGGCGGTGTGCCAGGGTACCTTCGAATGTCGAGAGGTAGAGGGTTTGTGACCTCTCTTTCTCCTTCATGGGGGATGGGTGAATGCTAGGGACCGGGACTTACGGTCGTAAAGTTTTGAGGACCGGAAACTTTACGACCGTAAGGCAGACCACCTGTCAAAATTTTAGGACTACCGCCACCGACAGGGGGTCATGCACCAAGGGTCGGTGGTGATGAAAATGTCCGCTCGGTAGGGAAGGAACGTGTTTGTTCAGTCCCTGCTCTAGTTCACACGTGACACGTGGCTTTGACTATGCACCTGGTCATTCGTGCCCGTCCCTGC
>BLSH010260837.1:14359-32512 GCA_018402905.1 Glandirana rugosa
GTAGCATTTGGGTTTTACCATTCTCTTGTTTTATATCTCTCTGATGTGCTCCCCTTAGTGGCCTAAAACTTAAATTAAAGTAAAATATATAGTAATTTCCACTTAAAAAAGCAGTGTTTACATAAGGGAAATGCATGATGTTTTCCTGCTGTTAATCCTAGTTCAACAAAGTGTACTAGATCGTCCAGTGCTTTAGGTGCATCAAGTTGTAGCATCATACGCTGCTGATTAGGGATAAGCCAATCTGCACTAGGTTTGGTGAAAGTCAAAGAAGTTCAGTTGCCAAACCTGAACCCTACTGAACTCAAATGGGAGCCAAATCTATCAAATCAAAAATGCCACTTTTTGCCCAAGGGGTTGTCAAAAAAATAGCATGGGGGTGGGCACTGCCCTGGGGAAAATATCCCAATGCAAAAATCTTTTTTTAAGGTTTAGTTAAGCTTCAGCAAAAAATTGCATATGCAAATGCAAATATCTGTAGATAAAAACAAACAAGTAAGAAGGCGGAAAACTTCAGGGGATCTCAGTGAAGGAGCCAGCTGAGAGCCCCAAGCAGGAACAGAGCTCCAAGAGTGAAAAGAAGAAGCGGAAGGAGGAGAAATGCCAGAGGAGTTCAACATCTCCCAAGTCAAGTAATCCGTCACCGGGATCTAGGAATCGGGCACAGGGAGTCAATGTATCATCACCACCTGGGGCCATAGTTTGTTCCTCTCAAAGTGGAAGTAGGAAGGACCTAAGGAAGACTGATGATTTAAAAGGAGTAAACACAGTTGATTGATAATAAATGGCTTCAGCCAAACACTAACCATGAGTGAAAGAAATGTTTTTGTGTTATCATTCATATTCTCTGAAAAATGGCCAAGAAATCATAAATTCTGCCAGGGTATGCAAACTTATGAGCACAACTGTATTTGTCAATACTATTTCTAATATAGATACCTTTTTCACACTGTAAACTTATATTGAACTTGCAATTGCTTTCTATCTTGCTAAAGTAAACAAGCTTATTAGTTCAATTGAATTTGGTGTACTTATTCAATTGTTGCTGTTATTTAAAGGAAAATGACTGAACCCAGGGTGTCAGAGGTGTAGATTTTGTAGAAGTAATGATGATTAGTCAGATGGTTCTTCTGAGGAGCTTGATTATTCCAGTAGGAGAGAGGCACATGTAAGACAGTTTCTTCTAGTTTCACTTCATAACTTCCTATTTCCTGTTCCCACCCCCAGTATTAACACAGCTATGCAAATACAACAAGAACATATGCTACATCTTTTCCCTTTTAAAGAAGAGATATGCGTATTTAAATGAAGTGTAATATAGAACCAACAAGGAGTGAAGCATAGCAAGGAACAATAACAAACTACACTGTAAAACACAAAATCCTGAGTAAGAGTCAATGTGTAATAAAGTCTTGGAACTTTGTATTGGGTTTACATACTCTTCCAGATCGAGTAGCAACATGTGGGGCTTGCAAGGTAGAAACTTCTTGCCTGTTGCCATCATAATTTTGTTCTGGTTGTGTTACATCCATTGTTGGAAGTGTCAATTGGTACAGTAGCAGATGGCTGTGCTTGGGATCCTGAAGTGGTCATAGGGACATGGGCAGCGGCAGTACAGTATGATGCAGGTACCTGTAGGAGGTGACGGCAGTTCCTTACATCAGAATAGACAACATAGCTGTTTGGTTGTCAGGCCTTTCCATGAACCGTGACCAGTTTGTCAAATTCACGGGTTGTCTCCATCCCTACCACCTGCCCAGGCTCCAGAGGAGAAAGACGTCTGGCCAATTTGTCATGGCTTATCTTTCCTTTTTGCCTGAGTGTGAATAAAGCAGCCTAAACATCAGTCTCAAATCTTGGCAGGAGCTGGGATGGTACCATGGGAATCAAAGTCCTGGTTCGTTGTGACAGTAAACGTTGTGCTGGAGAAGGCATGCCCTCCCTAGGTGTGTTGCGGAAGTTGAGCAGGGCTGCATAAACGGCAGAACCATCACATGCACATTTTTCCAGAAGATGCTTGGCCAATCTTACACTACGTTCCGCGAGACCATTGGATCTAGGGTAATTGGGACTCTTAGTGACATGCTGAAAATCGCATTGGTAAGCAAAGTTTTTGAATTCTCTACTTGAAAATTATGTTGCATTGTCAGTCATCAATTGATAGGGAATTCCATATGTGGAGAATATCCGCTTCAATGTCCTGATCACTGTGTGACTAGAAGTGTTTGGGAGGACATCAAATTCCCACCAGCCAGAGTACTAATCTACCAAGACCAAGTCATCCTTGTTTGACCACTCAAATATGTCAGCTGCTGTGATAGACCATGGTCTGTCGGGTATTTGGTGAAGAGTTAAAGATTCTCTCATTTGGTGCTGTTGTAGCGCATTGCATGGGGCACATCTGGAAACTTCTCTTTCAATGTCAGTGTTTATAGTGGGCCAAAATATGGTTTCACATGCCCTTCGCTTAGTGGAATGAAAGCCGGGATGACCTTGATGGAGCTGTGTCAAGTAGTATTTCTGAAGAGAGTGAGGGATTACATATCTCTGACCGCGCAGGATTATTCCATCATCCACTGTGAATTAATCCCTCAGAGTAGAATGGTTGAATATATCAAGTGGGATTTCCTTAAAGGAGCCAGGCCACCCATTGAGAATGATTGTTATGAGGCGCTGACAAGTGGCATCTGCCTTTGTTTCTTGCTTTAGTTCCTGAATCCTTCTGGGTGACAACATCCCATCCAGAGTCAACACAGCATAATCCTCAATAGCTCCAAAGTTATCAGAAGTGGGAAGGTGTGCATGTGAAAGAACATCCACAACAAACAGTTCACGGCCTCCTTTATAGATTACATTCAGGTGGGAACGTTGACGCTTTAGAATCATTCGCTGGATGCGCACAGATGCTGTGTGCAGGGGTTTTCTCAGTATGGTTATGAGTGGCTGATGATCCATCTTCACAGTCACAGGGCGGCCATAGATATAATCATGGAATTTTACACAGGTAAATATTAGTCCCAATAATTCATTCTCAATTTGTGCATAACGTGCTTCAGTCTCAGTGAGGTCTCTTGAGGCAAAAGCCCCAGGCCTCCCATCTTGAAGACAGACTGCGCCAAGACCATGCTGGGAAGCATCAGCAGACAATACCGCCGTCTTATGCACATCAAAATACTGTAGGACAGGTGGACTAGTCAATTGTGCTTTTAATGTATCCACAGCAACAGCATGTTGTTCAGACCAACACCAGTAGGCATCTTGGCTCAGAAGCTGACGGAGTGGAGATGTTATCTCACTGTAGTGATGAATGAACTTCGAGAGATAATTAGTCATACCAAGAAACCTTTGCAATCCCCGTTTGTCCTCTGGAGCAGGCATTTGATGGATGGCTTTGTTTTTTTCTGGATCAGGCTTGACACCTTTATCCATGAGAAGGTGTCCAACATATGGTACCTCTGAGCCCCTGAAGCGACATTTGGTAGGGTTGAGCTGCATATTAATGGCTCTGACGTGGTCTAGTACGCATCTGAGTAGTTTGTCATGTTCCTCAATGGAGGATGTCCAAATCAAGACATCATCCATGACTATTTCACATGCTTGTCCAGCAAAGAGCTGTTACATACATCTCAGAAAGACTTTGTTTCCAGCTGAAATTCCATATGACATCCGTATGCATTTGCATCTCCCATATGGGGTCATGAATAGTGTTGAGCGAACGCGGACTGTAATGTTCGGGTCCGTACCGAACTTTGGGGTGTCCGGGACCCGGACCCAAACACGGACGTTTCAAAAAACATTTGGGTTCGGGTTCTGGGTTCTGGTAGTTGATCACGCATGTTGAATAGCTGCAGGGCAGCCAATCAACAAGCGTTTCACTGGTTTGCCCTTAGAAGCCATCACAGCCATGCCTACTAATGGCATGTGATTGGCCAGTGCATCATGTGACCCAGCCTATATATGAGGCTGGAGTCACAGTGCTGCATGTCACATGCTCTTGGGTTAGTGTAGGGAGAGGAAGCTGTCAGAGTTTTTGTGAGGGACAGATTGCAGACATTTTAACATCTGATCCTGCATCCTGAGATTACTACTACTGTTGCCCTGAGGGACAGATTGCAGAAATTTGAGATTTCACATACTGCTGCTTTGAGTGACAGATTGCAGATCAAAACCTTCATAACACAACGATCGTTACGATCGTACACAACGATCAGATTGTGGGAGTAATTTGAGATTTCACATACTGCTGCTTTGAGCGACCTTACTGCACTAGGTAGAGGCTTCTGCTTAGAGGGACAGATTATTGTTCAAAAATCATCTCCTAGTTCTAAAGGGAGAGGTCCTAGCTGCAGCTGTAAGTGACACATTATTCTTCAAAAATCATTTCCTAGTTTATTTGATTTTAATTTATTTTCCCTATCCCCATTTTTTTGTAGGGCACTTGCCCTACTCTTACACCCATTTTACTTCCTTTTGCAGCCCTCTAGCACTTGCCAGGACTTTGTTACAGCCATTTTTGTGCCTAAAAGTTCGGGTCCCCATTGACTTCAATGGGGTTTGGGGTCCGGGATAACGTTCGGGCAACGTTCGGTGCCGAAAACCGGACTTTTTCCCAAAGTTCGTTCGGACCATCCGAACCCGAACGTCCAGGTGTTCGCTCAACTCTAGTCATGAATGTTGTGAATAATGAGGATTCTGCATCCAGAGGGATTTGCCAGAACTCACATTTGCATCTAGAATGCTGAAGACCGTTGCCTGTGGCCTGTCAGCGATCACTTGCTCTACAGTTTTTAATGGGTGAGAAGGCCACAGAAGAGCCTTATTAAGGTGCACAGGATCAATGCAAATGCACACAGTGCCATCTTTCTTGACTACTGCTGCCATGGCAGACACCCAGGGGGTAGCCTCCTGTACTGGTGCAATGATGCCCAGGCTAGTCATCCTTTCCAACTCTTGCAAGACTTTGTCTTTTATAGCCAGTGGGATCCTTTGAGGGGCACACACGGTAAGCTGTACCGTTTCATCTAAGCGCATGTGATACATGACTGGAAGCTTACCAACAGTGTCAGTTTCGAAATAAGTCCTCATAAGCGGTCACCTCAGGAGCCTGTTTTACTGCATGTACTTCTGGACTGAGTTAGATTAGATTTAAGCGCATGCTGTCTGGTAAGCCTAGCAGGCTCTTAACATTTCTATCCACAATGTGGAATAGCAGCTTGTCCCCTGATAGATCCATGGTAGAAGTGCCCAGTGTCTGAATTGTTTGACTGCCAAAAGCTATCAGGTTTACTTTATTTAACTGATCAATTTCAGCTTTGGGGTCAATGCTGTGCAATGTGGATAAGGACATGACATTGCATTTGGCACCAGTGCCAATTTTAATCTTGACATGTTTGTTGCATGCTGGTGAATATTTCTCCCTTATTAGCAATTAGGTCCACACTTTCACAATGAAAAGGTTGTGGTGTACATCACTTTCCACTTCATTAATTCTGTGAAATTTTTGTTGTTTGCACTAGATGACATCATCCACACACCTCTATTTTGAGGCTTGGAGTTACAACATTTTGCAAAATGATTCCATTTGTTGTATGATTTACACCGTTTGTTTAAGGTCGGGCATTTGTTGCGGTCAGTAGCGTGTTCAATACCACAGTTGCTGCATTGCCTTTTATTCTGTTGCACCACAAACACTTCTGCTTCTCTGTTTAATTCCTTAGTGGCCCTTTCAGAATGTTCAAACAACATACATATTCTGATGGCTGATTCCAGTGTCAAATCTTTCTCCCTTAACAACTAAACACGAACTGCATCATTGTATATCCCAAATACAATCCTGTCACGTATGAGTTCATCTGTTAACACAGCAAAATTAAATTTTTTAGCCAGCAGTCTCAGTGTGGCTGCATAGGATTGTATTCCTTCATCAGGTTTCTGAGCCATCATGTTAAACACATGTCTGTCTATTATCACATTTCGTTGTGGTTAGCATATCTCAACAAATTTCTTGATATAGATATCAGGGTCCTCTCTATCCTCTGTAGCTTAAAAAGTAAATCATTCATATTTATCTAATGCATCTGAACCAGAAAAACTGAGGAGATTATAAGCTTGTACCTTTTTTGACTTGTCTGAGAGTCCTGCCTTGCTGTACACATCCCATTTAAGGATGGGCTTGGGAGTGTTCGGAACCGAATGTGCCCAAGCCCGCCAGGAAGTGAACCCTGCACTGTGCTAATCACAGGCAGTGAGACATTTCCCGATTGCTGCAGTCACGCATCGGGGAAATGTCTCACTGCCTGTGATTAGAGCTGTGCAGGGTTCACTTCCTGGCGGGCTCGGGCACGTTCGGTTCCGAACAAGCCCGAGCTCATATTTAGTCCCATTCTCGTTTGAATTTCAGCCAGTTGTTAGCAATGTCATTATCAAACATTGGAGGTTGTATGCCACGTAAATTCTGAGCCATTATGTTTCAGAGGGTCCGCTTCTGCCACCATGTAGATTTTGCAGAGGTGATGATGAGTAGTCAGATGGTTCTGAGGAGCTTGTTTATTCCAGTAGGAGAAAGGCACATGTAAGACAGTTTCTTCTAGTTTTACTTCATAACTTCCTATTTCCTGTTCCCACCCCAACCCTATCACAGCTATGCAAATACAACAAGAACATATTCTACAAGAGGTGACGGAGAACTTGCAGGGTCAGGGCAACCAGTGGGGTACTGATTTAACTAGCAACCCTCACGAAGGCAGCGCTACATACGTACCTCATGAAATCTGACGTGAAAACTGCCAGAACATTGCTAAGGAAGGTCCAGCTATTACTGTTCACCTTTATCATCACAGATACTCAAACTCTGAGCCCAGAGCTATTGCATCAGGGGATAGAATGAGCATGTGAGGAGGCTGAATCAGAGAAAGAGCTCACTCCTGTGATGGGAAAGGAACAGTAATAGCTGGGCCTTGGTTAGCAATGTCCTAGCAACAACCTGGGAGTTTTCAGGTCAGGATTTATGAGGTATGTAATTGGCCTACCCCTATAGCGAGGGCATCATTCAAAGGAAAAGTATGGTCAAAGCTCTTTTGGTCATACTTCTCCTGAGTGTCACAGGAGTGCACTTAGATATGCACTCCTGTGACCCAGATTCAGCAGGCTAAAGTCCATTGTCAGCTGATGTCACAGAGCCAGTCCAGGCTCTGCAGGGACTCCAATAGCAGATCCCGCTCCAGTGAGCTCTGGAGGGGCAGAGCAGAGAGCGGTGACTGTCAGTGTGCTCAGAGCCAACCTAAGAACTAAGCGATCAGTGGTCTTTGATTACTCAGCTCTTGGTGTAAAGGTGGCAGGGGACAGCTGCAGCATCTGATTGATGCTGCATCTACATAAGTAAGTATGAATGTTTATTTTTTTTAGAATTTTGCACTTGCCTTTTCAGCTTTAGTCACAACTGCACAGTGTGTTTTTATCTGTAGATGCCCCTTATCTGCATAGGCATTTTTTCTTTGTAAAAGTGAGCTAACCCTTTAAATTCCATTCAGCCAGGATCAGTGTATTTTTGCTTAACGTGAAACCTTAAAAATGCCCTTTTTATTTAAACAATACGCCAGTTGGGGGGGGGGGGGGGGTACAGAATTTGCTGTAGAAGCACTGACATTTACAAACAAAAAAATTAAAATTACCAGCACATGACATTTCCCTGCACAAAGGCACATAGTAGAACCCCTAAAATACATAGTAGACATAGGGGTTTGCAATGGAAGAATGTAATTTGCTTGTGGGGAGGTGCAGCATGATACAGCAGCAGTAAACAATCAAAGTCCAGTTGCGGAGAACGGAACTTGTATTATGTCTAAGTTCAGCAATTCACAACAAGCCCAGCAGGAAGGCACATAAACTGGTACACTCACAGAATACAACAGATATGTGTAGCAGATAAAGTCCCAGGCGTGGCGACAGTGTCTGTCTTGAGGGGCAGAATGCTGCCTGGTCAGTCAGTACCCAAATGGGGGCATGTCCCTTTCCTTTCCCCACTCATCTGGAACCTCTTCCTACTGCTAATCACTGTCCCTGTCAGATGGGTGATCTGTCCCTACACTACTTGATGAAATACGTACCCAGTTTGGGAGCCAGGGCCGCAAATAGGCTCTGTCTTACCTAAGATAGCTTCCCCAGTGACCTCTTGACTTCCCCTCCACTGCGGTCGAGTGCCACCTACAGTGGAGAAAGTAGACTGCATCTGCCTACATGCTGACAAATTAAAATAATTTTTTATCATTATTTGTCTTTGTCACAGATGCTACAGCAAGAATGACAAAAAAAATGATGTGGAGTCCCCTCAAAATGCATACTAGGCCCTTTGAGTCTGGTATAGATTTTAAAGGGGTATTCAACTCATAAAAAATGATCAAGGCTCCCTAGGAAATAAATACTAGATCCTTAGGGTCTGGAATGGATTTATGGAGGTTCCATTAAAAAAAAAAAAAGAAAACGTGAGGGTACCCTTAAAAATCCATATCAGCCCTTTAATCCAAGCATGCAACCTGGCTGGCAAGGAAAGGTAGGGATGACCATGTGCCCCCCCCCAAACAATTTCAGGCCACATGTCGTCAACATAGGAGGGAGTAGCTTTCCTGACGAAGGGGTCCTGCGTGGCTCAGAAACTTTGCCATTTTGTACTGTGTGACCATGTGAATAAAGCTGTGGACCCTTTTGAGGAATCCTTGGTGTGCTGGTGACATCTTTCTATTCAACATAGGAGGGGGCCACTTGCCAGGGCCCCTACCCCCCAGCAAAGAACCCTTGGCCAGGTGGTTTTGGGGGTTTTCAGGTGGGATGCTTATATTAATCTGGAAACCCCTTTAAAGATTAGAGAGGCTAATGAATTAATATACATAGTAATGACTAAAGGGCATTGCAACTTTGAAATAAAGACATCAAAACATTCGACAAGTTCCTCATTGTAAATTCATCGTCAATTACATTTCCTGCCATGAGCTGACTTGCTGAAAAGGAAAAACAGACAAACTCAGAACACACAACAAATTCCAACACTACTCTTCTTTGGTTGACAGCTCCCTGAGCTGCCATCAGCTGTATAAAGGAAGGAGGGAGGGTGGTTTCATTATTGACCAAATATGGCCTTCGCTTACATTTCTGGGGATTTCTGGCCATGTAAGTCAAGCCGTGGTATACAAAAGTGGCGAGGGGCTGAATGGAAGGAAGGAAGGAAGGAAGGAAAGACCAAATGTGACTGATATTACATGGTCGTTAGAAAAACGAGACCCTCTGATGGGACTTTAAAGGGCATAGACTCCACTCAAACACGAATAACAAAATGGTATAAAAGAATTTCTAGTTTAGTGCAAAATTGTAGTTAAAATAAAAAGGGAAAAGGGGGAACAAGGGATAAATGAGGTACATTTAACCCAATAAACAAGGTGATATAAAATGCAACAGTACATATAGCAGAACCACCATGTAGGTATAACTAGTGCAGATTAAAAGCAGGAATGAAAGATGCTGCTGCCACTGGTATCAAAAAGTCCATGAAGGTAGGTAGCGATGATCGACACCGACACTGCCGCTTGTAAAGGGAAAGCAGGAGGTGTTGTAGGGAGGGATGAACCACCCCACCCACGACTGAATTCCAGGAGGAAAGACTCACTGAAAGTGGGCTGCCCGGTGGTATGGGTCGTTTATAGTGCGTATAGATACTGTATGAGCAGTAGGAGGGCTGCGTGGGAATAGAGCAAATGCCAATGGATATGGTGTATCCGTTACAGGTAGACAAGCTCTTCCAACCATACATCAGATGGCGGGAAGAGGAGTGGATGAAAGCCTCAATGCACATGCAGGATCTCTACATTTGCAGCTCCCTCGTTCTCAGCGCCCTCATTACATGGTCAAATCAGGCATATGGACTGTTATCCACATGGCAAGAATAAAACAAATGTGTTTCCATCTGACATGCTCTTACCACCTGTGTCCAAAATAATCTTCTCATAGCAGTTATTCATTTAAAGTCAAAGGAACATTTGCTTGCAGTATTACTGTTCACATATTCACGTTTAAAAATGTGCACACCAACAATGAATCTAGTAAAGGCCGCAAACCCATGTACAAAAAAAAATGTCACCAAATTTCCTCATCTTCCGATTTTTTAAATGCACCAGTCCCAATGTACCATTTTAATTTCTTATACAAAAAGGACTCCAGCTTCTGATTTCACATAGCATCACAAAAACACAGTTGCAGTGCTTTGGTATGGGAGATGTGGAAACACGCTAGGATCATTCATAAAACTTGACAGAAATTCAAATGTGGCTTTGAAACTGTTCAAATCTAAAAATGGAAAACTAATATATTAAACAACTGACTCAATTTGAATACATTTCCGAGAAAAATACAGTGTCCACACGTTTCCCATAAAAATACTTAAAAACTGCACTTGGCTTGCCACATTCAAATAAAAAAACACATTTGAGAATGTTTTATCTTACTGTTACAGAAACCATGATGATTGTCTATATATGGATGTCATAAATGAACATTCTTCCATTGTAAAACAACCATCTGGCTTCATTTATTGATTTAACCCTCACAAGCAGCTTAATGTTTTTAAGTGTTTCTTCCAAGTTTTTTCTCAGTTAGACATATATACACCTGTCCCTGCATTATCTGCTTACAAGGGGCACGCTAAAAATCAGCTAATCATTTTGGTTCTACATATTCAGAAGCATCTATACCATTCTTGAGATGTAGTCATAATACCTTTTTTTAATCTTTTTAGCCAATAGGCTGAGGATTTTCTATCAATTTACAACTTTACTTATCCACCACTATCTCCTGGTAAATACCATGCAGGTTTTTTTTAAACAAATAGTGGCTTGAGTTGGGAGAACTAAGAATGCCACATTAGGGTTGATTTACTGAAGTCAAACAGGCTATTCACTTTGCAGGGTAAGTTGCACTTTACAACTGTTTTGCCTTGTCTTCTTTTTGAAAATACGTTTATTCAATTTTTGCTAACTTCAGCTACAGTAAGTACAAAGGACTGGACTTTACCAATGATACCTGAGGAATGGAAGCAGTTAACTTGGTAACTGAATACGCTTTGTCTTTTAAAGTCACCTTGTGGTAAAAGCAAGGAAGCATAAATACCTCTGCAGTGTATTAGGCTCCTTTCACACATGCCTTCAGTTTGTTTCATCAGTTCAGTCATGTTTTTTCAAAGAAAAAATGGATCAGTTTACATCCGTTTTTACATCAGTTCTTTACATCCGCTTAACCACTTGAGTAAAATTTTTGGTTTACATTAGAGCTGCACGATTCTGGATAAAATAAGAATCACAATTTTTTGCTTAGAATAATGCCCATTTCACACATGCGGGCCGATCAGGTCCGCCTGTCCGTTTTTCAGGCTGACCTAATCGGACGCTCCATTCACCTCTATAGAGCGACGGATGTCAGCGGTGATATGTCTGCTGACATCCACCGCTATCCGATCAGGTCTGCTAAATCCAGACGGTCGGGAAACCCTATTTTCCATCCGTCTGGCGGATCGGATGGAATCAGATGAAAATGGACAGGCAGTTTATATGTGTAGCCAACAGGGCCTGACTGGGCCACCAGGATACTGGGAAATATCCCAGTGGGCAGCCTGCCCTGAAGCCGCTTTGAGCTATGGCTGCAGCTGGGCCCATCCCAGGCTTGCAGAGTCCTCCTCTCCCTCCCTCCTCCGATCCTCTCTGGTGGCTCTCTCCCGCAGCGTCAGTGAGCTGTGCACTGTATTAAAATCCTGCCCCCTACACCAGCCGATCCAATGATAATAAATGTTACACTGATCCAATCGGATCAGTATAACATTTATTGCCATAGGATACGCTGGTGTAGGGGGCGGGACTTTAATACAGCGCGCCAAACGTGTCAGAGCACAGCTCACTGACACAGCAGGAGAGAGCCGTCTCTGTGTGTAATCCATGTGGGCACAGGCAGGCTGCATTGGTGAACACTGGTAGGTGGCATTTGTGGACACAGGCAGGCTGCATTGGCGAACACTGATAGGCGGCATTTGTGGGCACAGGCAGGCTGCATTGGTGAACACTGGTAGGTGGCATTTGTGGGCACAGGCAGGCTGCATTGGTGAACACTGGTAGGCAGCATTTGTGGGCACAGGCAGGCTGCATTGGTGAACACTGGTAGGTGGCATTTGTGGGCACAGGCAGGCTGCATTGGTGAACACTGGTAGGCGGCATTTGTGGGCAAAGGCAGGCTGCATTGGTGAACACTGGTAGGTGGCATTTGTGGGCACAGGCAGGCTGCATTGGTGAACGCTGGTAAGCAGCATTTATGGGCACAGGCAGGCTGCATTGTGAACACTGGTAAGCGGCATTTCTGGGCACAGGCAGGCTGCATTGGTGAACACTGGTAGGTGGCATTTCTGGGCACAGGCATGCTGCATTGGTGAACACTGGTAGGTGGCATTTCTGGGCACAGGCAGGCTGCATTGGTGAACACTGGTAGGTGGCATTTGTGGGCACAGGTAGACTGCTTTTGTGGGCACAGGCAGGCTGCATTGGTGAACGCAGGTAGGCTGCATTTGTGGCAAAGGTAGGTGGCATTTGTGGGCACAGGTAGGCTGCATTTGTGGGCACAGGCAGGCTGCATTGGTGAGCACAGGTAGGTGGCATTTGTGGGCAGAGGTAGGCTGCTTTGGTGAGCACTGATAGGCAGCATTTCTGGGCACAGGCAGGCTGCATTGGTGAACACTGGTAGGTGGCATTTGTGGGCACAGGCAGGCTGCATTGGTGAACACTGGTAGGTGGCATTTATGGGCACAGGCAGGCTGCATTGGTGAGCACAGGTAGGTGGCATTTGTGGGCACAGGTAGGCTGCATTTGTGAGCATAGGTAGGCTGCTTTAGTGAGCACTGATAGGCGGCATTTGTGGGCACAGGTAGGCTGCTTTAGTGAGCACTGATAGGCGGCATTGGTGGGCACTGGTAGGCTGCTTTGGTGAGCATTGATAGGCGGCATTGATGGGCACGGGTAGGCAGCATTGATGAGCACATGTAGGCTACATTGGTGAGCACTGATAGGCTGCATTTGTGAGCACTGATAGGCTGCATTTGTGGACACAGGTAGGTGGCATTTGTGGGCACAGGTAGGCTGCTTTAGTGAGCACTGATAGGCGGCATTGATAGGCACTGATAGGCTGCATTTGTGGGCATAGGTAGGCTGCATTGGTGAGCATCGATGGGCACAGGTAGGTTGCATTTGTGGGCATAGGTAGGCTGCATTGGTGAGCACTGATAGGCGGCATTGATGGGCACAGGTAGGCAGCATTGATGGGCACAGGTAAGCTGCATTGTTGGGTACTGATGAAGCTGCATTTGGTGGGCACTCGTAGGCTGCACTTGGTGGGCACTGATGGGGCTGCATTTGATGGGCACTGGTAAGCTGCATTTGGTGAGCACTGGTAGGCTGCAATTTATACATTGATCTCTTGTATCATGTCTGAGTCTCTGACCATCTCCTATATCATATCTGCAGTTTATGACCATCTCCTGTATCATGTCCTCATTCTCTAACCTTCTCTTGTCCATTTATCATGTCTGCAGTCTCTAAGGGGGAGTCTGGAGAGGAGTCAAGATTGGGAGTGCCGCTGGAATGGGGGTCATGGGAGAAGTCAGATGTGTGTGGACTGTGAAGAGGAGACTATGCAATGCCAAGCTGCTGCAAGCAAAGCTAACAAAGTGTTGGCATGCATAAAGAAAGGGATTAACTTCAGGGATAAATCAATAATTCTCCCATTATACAAGTCTCTGGTAAGGCCACACCTGGAGTATGCCGTCCAGTTCTGGGCGCCGGTCCTCGGGAAGGATGTCCAGGTATTGGAAAGGGTTCAGAGAAGAGCCACAAAGCTAATTAAGGGATTGGAAGACCTTAGTTATGGGGAAAGATTACAAGCACTGAACTTATTCTCTCTGGAGAAAAGACGCTTGAGAGGGGATATGATTTCAATGTACAAATACTGTACTGGTGACCCCACTATAGGGACAAAACTATTCAGTGCAAGGGAGTACACAAGGACACGCGGCCATTCACTAAGAATAGAGGAAAGGCGGTTTAACCTTAAAATGCGTAGAGGTTTCTTTACGGTAAGAGCAGTGAGAATGTGGAATTCTATTCCTCAAGCAGTGGTCTCTGCCGGGAGTGTAGATACATTCAAAAAACTACTAGATGCACACCTAAGGGACCAAAGCATTGAGGGATATACAATGTAATACTGACATGAAAGCACACACATGGGTTGAACTTGATGGACTTGAGTCTTTTTTCAACCTCACTAACTATGTAACTATGTAACTATGGGATAAAACCAGAGCCACCAAGCTGGAGCCGACTGACTGAGCCCTGCATGGTGCACCTGAGAGGAGGTCAGTGACAGGGCTGGCAGGCCAGTCTTAGGGGGTCAGTGATGTAAGGGGGGAGTGAATACAACAATGTAAGGGGAGCACTGATATAAAGGTTTCCCCTTACTGTACATCAGTAACCCCCCTTACCTTAGTGTATTCTTTCTTCGGAAGGTGGTCTCTGGTTACCAGAGTCCCCCCACATTCCCAGAGTTCCTGGGGTCCCCCTTGATGATTGCTCCACTTTTAACCGGAATTTGCTCTTATATATAAAGCCCTATGCGCTTTCATATCTGTCCTATCCATATGTTATACACTCTTCAAATGTGCTTTAAAATGCATGATTTTCCCTTTTATGAAGAAGAAAATAATGGCGTTATTCTGTTGGGCTGGTATAATAATGCTGTAAGGCTGGTATGAAATTATTTCCAGGGCTGGTTTTTATTCCCAGTCCGGCCCTGGAAGCCAACGGCCCCCTTGGGGGGGGGGGTTTGGTTATTGTGGTTCACCTGCTCACAACTGCTATCAATCACACTCCTGCTGGCATACGGAGTCAGAAAACAAACTGGTTCTTTGTTTTTTGTTCTTTTTATTAAGGAATTTGAACTTGGATGGGGTAGGGGTGATCATGGGATGCCCAGAGATCAAACAGTTCTTTACACCGGGACCTCTGTATACTTAGTGTAGAAGAGGCGGCACTCCAAAGTTCTTTCAAAAGTTTATTAAGGAATGTGCAAAATAAGGTACAGAAATGACTGACGCATTTCAGCGTACAAACGCCTTGATCACAGCTCACAATACAAAGATAAAATAAGCAAATATATAAGGACTGTTTGACCTGGAAGCAACACCCACTCATTAGTAAATACAATCCACCTGAGTGTAAAGAGCAGCAAGCATCTTTGCATGTGTCAATGGGCGGGTGTTTGAAAAACAATCATTGTAAACATACAAGATAGATCAATCAGATGTACATAAAAGAAATATACATAAATGCATCCTAGTACAAGTAGAGAATCCAAACTCCAATATCAAAACAGATATGTCATCGACAAGGCACCATTCGTCTGTGCAAATGTAATGTATTCAGTTCCAAAAAGTCTTATACTGATATGATCACAGGGAAATTAGATGAAAAACCTTGTAATTTTTTTTTTTTATTACTAATAAGAAAATTAAAGAAAGAAAATTAATGAAGAAAGTATAAGCATAGTCCAGAGTGCAAAAAAAAAACAAAAAAAAACTGGATATGACAAAGCATTCCGTTCACATTCCCTGTAGGGTAACAAAGCCTCCTACCATTTCATAAAGAGATCTACATCAAATCAGTGGTTCATCTCCCGGTAAGTGTGGTGCAGAGATGGTAAATCCACCATGCCTCCATTTTCAGAAACTTCCTGTTGGTGTCACCACCTATAGGGGACACTCCAATGCTCTCCAAGCCACATAATTTAAAAGATGACATTTTCCGGCATGTGTGTACTTAAAATGCTTGGAAACATTGGAGTGCCCCCTATCATTGGCATATGAGGCTCCATGAAAATGAGCGCCAAATGGAGAACCTGCAGCCTTTAGAAAGAATTTTGGCCAGGTCCCCATCGGCAAATAATACGGGCAAATGTCTTGATACAAGACTTACGATTTTATGGTATTGCCGTGAATATCTAGTGACAAAAGTGACAGAATTAGAGTTGAGCAGACGCCTGGATGTTCGAGTTTGTCGGGTTCGGCCGAACCTCGTGAAAACGTTCGGGTTCGGCACCGAACTCGATCCGAACTTGACCCCAGACACCGTACCCCATTGAAGTCAACGGTGACCCGAACTTTTGGGCACAAAAATGGCTGTAAAAAAGTAATGGAAAGGGCTAGAAGGCTACAAAAGGAAGCAAAATGGGGGTAAGATTAGAACAAGTGTCCTGCAAACAAATGTGGATAGGGAAATAACTTAAAATGACGTAAAAAAATAAAAAATTGGAGGAGGTGGATGTGGAGTAGGAGTCTGGAGGTTGAGGAGGCGGTGACCGTGGCGGTGTAGGTGGAAGTGGTGGTGGAGGAGGAGGAGGTAGCCAACACTGTTTTTTGTTTGTTTGTTTTTTTTTTAGAATTGGGGTAGCCCCCAAAATATTGAGACATTCAAAAAAAAAAAAAAGGATACCAATGGCTATGTGAGGCCGGTCTAAATGTCTATTCTGCACAAGGTACAGACAAATCTTGTGGGATCCATGCCTGGTTCATTTTAATAAAGGTTAGCTTGTCCACGTTGGCTGTGGACAGGCGGCTGCGCTTGTCGGTGATAACGCCCCCTGCCATGCTAAACACACGTTCAGACAATAAACTGGCTGCAGGGCAGGCCAGCACCTCCAAGGCATAAAGGGCAAGCTCAGGCCATGTGCCCAATTTGGAGACCCAGAAGTTGAATGGGGCAGACCCATCAGTCAGTACGTGTAGGCGTGTGCACACATACTGTTCCACCATGTTGCTGAAATGCTGCCTCCTGCTAAGACGTTGCCTATCAGCTGGTGGTGCTGTTTGTGGTGGCGTGCTGCTGACAAAGCTTTTCCACATTTCGGCCATGCTAACCCTGCTTTCTGAGGTGCTGGCTGTACCACAGCTGCGTTGGCAACCTCTTCCTCCTCTACCTTCGCCTTGTGCTTCCACTGAGCCCCCGGTGTCATTTGGGAATGCTCTCAGCAGCGCGTCTACCAGAGTGCGCTTGTAGTCGCGCATCTTCCGATCACGCTCCAGTGAGGGAATTAAGGATGGCACGTTGTCCTTGTAATGGGGATCCAGCAGGGTGGCCACCCAGTAATCGGCACAAGTTAAAATGTGGGCAACTCGGCTGTCGTTGAGCAGGCACTGCAGCATGTAGTCGCTCATGTGTGCCAGGCTGCCCACAGGCAAAGACAAGCTGTCCTCTGCGGGAGGTGTATCATTGGTGTCCTCCGTATCCCCCCAGCCACACTCCAGTGATGCCCACAAGCTGTGTTGGATACCACCGTGCTGTGAAAACGGTACCTTCTCCTCCTCCTCCTCCTCCTCATCATCCTCCAGAACTGTCCCCTGGCTTGAAATTTTTGACCTGGCCTATGCTGGTGCAGGAACCCACCCTCCGAGCCACTTGTGAATGACTGGCCTGATAACCGTGGAAATGACCCCTCTTCCTCCTCCTCCTCCTGTGCCACATCCTCTTCCATCATCGCCCGAAGTGTTTTTACAAGGAGACATAGAAGTGGGATAATAACGCTGAGAACAGCGTCATCGGCACTGGCCATGTTGGTGGAGTACTTGAAACAACACAATATGGTACACAGGTCTCGCATGGAGGCCCACTCGTTGGTGGTGAAGTGGTGCTGTTCCACAGAGTGACTGACCCGTGCGTGCTGCAGCTGAAACTCCACTATTGCCTGTCACCCGGAGGTACGCTCTGGACACATGGTATAACACAACAAAGTTCATGAGGTGGTTGTACCGGTCACGGCTACTGCGACAAGAGTCGCAATAATAGGGTGAAGATACAGAGGAACATTTTTGTGAAGCCCGCTACTACCTTCTCCTACACCGTGTCCTCCTCCTCCTCCTTCTCCCCAGTAAAGGTGCCAATAGTCCGGTCAGTAAGTGTTCACCGAGCCTCCCACCCAAGGACGTGGTCGTATCCGGTCCAGTTTTTAAAGTTCGGTCCCCTGTCAAGACCTCCTACTACTCCTCCTCCTCCTCCTCCTCTTCCATGGCAAAAGTGTCGTGCCACCATA
>BLSH010260837.1:53669-71027 GCA_018402905.1 Glandirana rugosa
AAAAACCCCCCCCCCCGCCTCTGGGACAAAAGTGTCCTGGAGGCCAGGGTGAAGGAGGAAACCGTGACGCCTCGGTCTTCCTTCAAGTGGAAGGAGGGGAGGGTGGGCCAGTGAAAACAGGGTCTCCGCCCCCCCCCCCAAAAAAGAATGACATGCCAATTGGGGCATGTCAGGGTCTCACCTTCCAATAAAGCGGAAGTTCCACTTTTGGGTGGAACTCCACTTTAAGCCTTTGTGCATGCAATACCGCATGTGGCCAGAGGTGCTGGGATGCTGGTGTGGCTCGGAAGCATTCGGAAATACTCGGAAATACCGAAAGTGTAAAAAGTTCCAGAGCATTTCCGAATTTTTACGAGCATCTCTGAGCCTCAGCAGCACCACCACACCTCTGGCCACATACAGTATTGCATACACCAGCTCCCCCGGACCTGTGACCACATACAGTACTGCATTGACAAGCAGTCATTGTGGAACATATTATCTGAGTTTCCATTGTTTCCTATGGGAAATTTGCTTTGATATACAAGTAATTTGGATTACAAGCATTCTCCTGGAACGGATTATGCTTGTCCGAGGTTCTAGATATCATTCAATACACTCTCAGCATATATAGTGTGACCAATACATATGCCATTATGTTAACTGAACATAGCTATAAAACAATTTCAGTTCATGATACACATGGGAGGAAATATTTGTCCTTAGTACTTATTCAGGCACTAATGTATTTTTTTTAAGGTAAGTTAATGAATAAAAGACATCCAAATGTTTGCTTCTGGCAACACATGTTCCTTTCCTCAGTTTTAACATGTTCCAAAGTAATGTATACAGGTAAACAGTGAAAAACTTTAACCAACAGCCCTTTATTATCCTGAGCTAAAAGACAGAAAAGTGACTTTTCTACACATAGCTAAAATTAAGATATTGAATAATAAACTGGAAATATTTTTTTCAGGCACACTCTACAGTTAATTTAGCACACAGTGTATGAATCGCGTTGTATTACCAAACTTACCAAGATGAATTTCTAAGGTATTTCTGTTGCTTTTTTAGCACTCGGTCTATTTTTTTAGGCTAGGTTCATACTATGCCGGATCCCAGCGGCAACATTTGCGTGAACACAACAGCCCATATATTTGAAAAATCGCAGCTGCAGCGAAAACTGAAAAACATATGCGATTTCCAGAATGGGAAAATTTCTGTGGTTTCCATTGTGCGGGGGTGCCACTAAAAATGAATGGCGCCCCAACATGTCTGTTGCGTGTTTTTGATGTGGGTGTGAGAAAGTGTGCGATTATATGTAGTCCCTTATATTTGTAAACACATAATTGTGTTAGTTTATTATTAATGAACTGGAGTGCTGTGAAGTTGGTGATCCAACACATGATTTTTACTAAGCATTTCCACTACTTACAGTGAAGGATTAGTGAACAAATAGTTGTGTTAGTCCATAATCAATCCATAGCTAGTGACCCATATACAATCTGCATTAAGTACCTCTTATAGAATACATTTCAAATACTTACAGTAAAAGGTGCATAGCAGCGTGAAATCCCCAAATCTATATAATGGATTTCAGGCTCTCTCCCCAGGGACAAATTTTCTTCATCAGCCTTTCAAGTAACAAATGACTCTTCCTTTAAAGCAAAGACTTTTCCTCTGTTATACCTCATCATTGCATCCCTTAAGCCTAATAAAAGCCCCTGCATGGAATTTTAATCCAATGTGATTCCAGTCTGCCATTAACCTCTTCTTTGCAGACAGGATATGTACTAGGTAGACAGGGTTAAGATGGCATCCGCTGCTGAAGTGGCTATGGTTATATTAAAACCATTCTCGTGAGTATGTCTGCATTCATTAAAAAGAATGGGGAATAACTTTCTCAACAGGTATCTACATTCACAATGGTATTTTAAAGACAGCACACCATGACCAGATAATACAACCATAAAACAACAGATGTGTAGCAGGTTCAGAAGATCACCTTATAAATTTTACTGTGACTGGCACAGCACCTGCAACGGGACTACAAAGAGGCTCCTGCTGACAGAACTTCCATCTTTTAGAACATGTACCTGTCTCTGAAAGATTCTCCCTGCATCTTGGAAAGATATTTTCCCAGCTTGACTTTATTATCTCTTATTCCCCACAGAGCAGTAGTTTTACCCTTTAAATTGGGAGCTGAGTGAAATGAGGAAACACATTTCCACTTGACAGTTTCATTTTTTTAGGCTCTAAACAATGTCACAAAGCATAAGGTATACATAAAACTGATCCATTATAAGTACTTCTACTCTAGGATTAGAAGAAGGCTCAAGTCCTTGAAATCATCTGCCTCCCTTCTTTGGCTAATGTAAATGTGTTTCTTTGAAATAAAGAAGAAATGCACATTAAAGCTAAACTCTAGGCAAATATAAAAGACACAAATAATGCAGCTCTGTATTAATTCATGTACAAGTGTATTTTAGAGTGTGGAAGTGTATGCTGTCTACCCATGTGAGCAAGCATTTGGGAGAACTGACAACTATACAATTCACTGCCTATCTGTATTTCCTTCCATCATATACATAGGTGACTCCTATGTCTGTGTCCTTTATTGCCTACTCTGTCTTTTTTTACTTTTGACCTGAAGAGTTTAAAGAGTTTCTTTTATATTTCTGCATATCATACAGCAGCAGTCTTTGAATACACCCTGTTTTATGATTTCACCCTTAGGTCTCCTGAAGAAGTTATTCATTGCGAAATGCGTTGTTCTTTTTTTATATCCTGCACACACAGAACCTACACATATTGAATATTTATATTATTATCTAGGTGAAATATACAGGGTGGGATCCATTCACTATCTAGGGTGATATTTAAAGTGTTACTAAACCCACAACCAGGAGTGGCCGGTCCATAAGGGGCACAGGGCTGCCACCCCCCTAGTTTGCATGCGGGGATGCATGCGGGGCGCCGGACTAATACGTTTCTATGGTTTTTTTTTTCAAGCAGCAAGCGGTTGGGCTCAATATTCACTATTGTCTTCCGGCTTCTCCTCCGGGCCAATCAGGACAATAGGCAGATCGGGTTGGCCCAGGAAGAGAAGCAGAGGAAGCCGTGGAGGGGCTGAGTGCGGACCTGGCGGGGGTTCTTTGCTGCCCCCCCAAAAGTTTAGCACCAGCCGCCACTGCCCACAACAGTAAAATCAGTCTGTATATGCAGTAAAGCATGCTTGTTATACTCACTGTAGAACCTAAGGGGTTAATCCTCTGCATTGTGTAAAAAGACTGTTTGATCTTGTATGCACAGATCCTCCTCTTCTTCCACTGACTCCAAAACATGTCCAGTTTGGTGTGTATTGCTAGAGAGCATTTTTTTCTTGGGAGGGTGCATGTGATCAGCACAGGGCAAATCAGCACTGCCCAGACAGAGGGTCAGGGGTCCTGCATCCTGATAGGACAGTTAGTGCAGTATGAAAACTCCTACTACAAGCTTTAACCAGGCACTGATAGAAGTCACAAGACTGATATATACTGCTGATGATAAAAGGTATTTAGCAGTTTATATTTGCTAAAATTATTGGATTTCCATTTTCTGTATACTGTGGGAGACCAGATATAGTGAATGCAGGGTCCTGGGTTTAGCAACTCTCTTTGATTATTTTAATATTATGCATACTATAAAATGTAATTCTGTTATTTAAAACTTTGCAGTTGTGGTTCTATTCCTGAGAATTGAGCACCGTAAAAATTGCCATCCTTATCTTTTTTTTGTTTAAATTAGTACTTGGGCATGTGGTGCAAACCATACCCAATCACATCCTTGTAAGGCTATTCATTCACACATCTTTAAATGTATTTTTGGAAATGCAAGAGGTGTAAGTACCTGAATTTGATGTGGTATCAGCTTCTTGAAATCCCCTGTACAGCACAGCAAAGACTGGGGAAGTGAGAAACAGCACAATACCTCTAGAACAGTGGTTCTCAACTCCTGTCCTCAGGACCCAGTAACAGGCCAGGTTTGCAGGATAACTGAAATACATCACAGGTGATATCATTTGCTGCTCAGTGATTGCAGTATTCTAGTCTGCATCTCCCCAAGGTAATACATAAAATCTGGCCTGTTGGTATGTCCCGAAGACCGGAGTTGAGAACCACTGCTCTAGAAGCAGCATCAATGACCTTAGATCAATAATTATGTCCCAAGATATTTAAGAATGGCAAACAAATAGACAGGATCAAGAACACGTCAAAATAAAAAGTGAAAAAGAAAAAATAACAGCCACAGTTAATGTCATGACAGCACACAGCTATTATGAATACACTCTCTGTAGCAGTGTTTCCCAAATCTGTGCTTTCACAAGCAACAGCTAATTTTTTTACAGATTTTTTGACACTTACACAGCTGTATTAATCTCATTTGAAAATAGTCATCCTTATTTTTTAACTATGAAAATGAAAAACAAGCTAGTAGTTACTGAGGACAAGTTTGAAAAACACTACTAAAGAGAGTGTGCTCTTACCCGACATTATCATTTAGCATGGTCAAGTCTGGAAACCAGACCATCTAGTTCCCTAGATGCAGAAGTATTTTGCCGTTTATAGGATGCGGGGCAGTCCCTTGGCATAGATACACTTTAAAGGATATGTGCTCTTACCATTCAGAGCCCCAATCCCTATTATAAATTATTGCTAATATTACATACAGTATTTACCTAAATGGTTTGGCACTGGTGATCTTTATCATGCTGCCTCATGGTGCCACACTACCCCTTCTTCAAATTTCAGTGGTGAAAGGTCAGCATAGTGAAATCAACATTTAGTTAGAGTGTATGTAAACCGTATTACTCATATGCAATGAATACATCCCTGTGTCAATAACAAATCTCGTGCATGCACTTCCTTTTTTAGTTAAAGCACAATATTCCCCATACACACTTTCAAGAAAAAGGCTGTTCAGTAATGCTAGGTGCTGTAATGATCATAGGCTGTAAACCATGGATGATCAAAGTGAAGAAATGCCATCAGTACACCAAGGATTCCTCTAAAGGATCTAAAACTTTATTTTCATTGTCACATGGTAAATAAACGGCAATGTTTCGGTGCCACATAGGGCCTCCTCATCAGGCAAGTTTTTTTTAGTTACGTTCATTATCAGCTGAAAATACCCCACCTTCTCCTAAACCATTCTATGGGGCTTTTTCACTATAGTGAACTACATTGGACTATATAGCGCAAATTTGCCCTCTCAAGAAGGCATATTAGCCAAGCATTGGACTATATAGTGCGATTTGGCGATTCTGCTCATTAAAATTCCCGCAAAGGCAGAATCGCGCTATAGTAAATGACCCCCTATGTGTGAAAGTAGATCCATGTTGTTGTGGAAGGTTTGCATTCCACAGCTTCTCATCTGCGCTCATCTGAGCTACAGGAAACTATGCTGATGTATGATGTGCCTATAGCTCAATGGTCATTCTGGAATGGATGACACCCCTTACCCAGCCCACTTTGGCTTGATAGATAGACCCTATACCTGCTCCCGCTGCCTACCCTCTAACAAGTCAGCCATGCCCCACACACTCAGGCGTAAGAATGGGAAGAGTGGCCACAGTCATGTGACAGACAAATAGGAGTAAAAAATGAAGATTACGGGTGCCTTTTTAGAAAAATGATTTATTATTTGACAATAAAAATTATTAAAAATAGGTGATCCAGTGTCATAGTGCAATTCCCATTATCAGACTTCACGTATACTTTAAATCCTACTGACAATAGCTAAGTACAGAAAGCAGAGGTCTAAAGAATAATTTCAATAAAAGTAGATATTCATGTAGTCCTATATTAAATTAATAATTATTGGTTAAAAGTGATAATATCTCTTGCTCGTGCTCACTAGCATATATTATTACCTTCATTCCAACGTTACTTTTCTCCTTGTCACTGCCATATCTGGCCATCCCATTTTAAATAACACATTTCTCTACCCATTTACAGCTATAAGCCCTAGCCCACAGCTCTGATTGACCCAATTATAGTCTACCACTGAGTCTGCAATAGAACAGTAGTCTTTTTTTTTTTTTAATGCATTTACATAAGGATCTACTACGAACACATTCCATTTACATATTTTAACCTGTGGTCTTTTGACCGCATCATTTGAAAGAAAAACAGAGTAAGTAAAGCATGGAAAAAGCCTGCCAGAGGCATGGTCTGAACCTGTGCCAGAGATTTCAGGCTGGTAAATCGGCAAGGGGTCAAATAAATCAGAAAGAGTGTAACAGATCTGCTCCACTTCAACTCAGCTTAGCTGCTTTCAGTGTCTCTGTTATCAATAGCCAGACAGACTAAACTGCTGGAGTAAAAATGTCTCTTTAATGTAGCATAACTATTACAAAAAGGACAGAAAGGAAAAGTGAGAAGATTGACCATAACTGTGCAATAGCACAGCTCAGTGACTCAAAGGAGGGTTTGAACAGACCCAGCAGAAGAGGGGGATTAATTTCTTTAGCAAAGAATAATTTGGTTTCCCAGTCTTAACTTACATATGCTAGTAACAGCTGCTGAAAGGTCAGGTGACAATTGCACTGCAATTATCCCATAATGAATGCAAGGTTCGGGATTCTATTTCTTGCTGTATAATCTTTATGTGAAATGAAGGTGTATGTTTACATTCACGCAGTAGTAACTAAATCATTGCAATGCTTAGCACTGGTGATTACAGGTGACAAACACTTTATGTGGAACTACCATATATGAGCAAATAACATGGAAAATGTTTGCCAGTAAGGAAAACGACAAAGTGCAGTAACCAGTTGACAACTGATCAGCAGTCACATTTATTTGCTCTCACCACTCAAATCTAGTTACCTGTCTCTGGTACAGGAAGTGAGTGAAATCTACCAAATAGGGACACAGACAGTGAAAAAAGGGGCTTCTAAACCTTCCCGACTCTGCATGTACTCATTGTTTCCTTTGTCTTCATTTGTGGGTTTTTTCTTTTACTTCCTGTTCAAGTGATCACTAACAGTGGAACAAAAATTGAAAGAAAATCATGCTCAAGTTTTCTAGAGGCATTTTACCAATGTGATATGACAACTATAGCGAAAAGACAGCTACGGGCACATGTACTGCACCCAAAGAGGTACAAACAAGTGAGTTGCTGGAGTGTTTAGGAAATCTTGTCCAACTTTTCAACATCACTTTGGACCTGAAAACCAATCCTACTGAAACTATCAGCAGTCAATAACCTGAGAAAGCTGTCATGGTAGTCTGACATTTTAAGTGTAGTAATACGAGGAATACTAAGATACTAAAACTTATTTTGAAGTAAATCAGCAGTTGTTGGTAGAGTATACAAAAACACTACAAACTAAAAAGTTCATCTCAGCAGCCATTCTGCACATGGACAACAAGGACATTGTACTGTACATTGTACATAGATTTACAGCACGTTACAACCTCTTGAATTGGCATAGAACTCCACCTGTACAGAGTTGCTGCCTGCAACATTAGTAAGCCTTTGCTTTGTGGGACCTGTGTGGTTGCACAGAATAACTTAATTGTGAGTCATCTACAACTAAATATGCATCCCTAGACTTAAAGTGGATGTAAACCCTCACATATACCCAGTGAAGTGAACAGCCTCAGATGATACACAGGGATGAAACAATTCTCCCTACATAAGTTTTACATGCATATCTGCTGTCTACAGCTTTCTAGACTCTTTAGAAAGTTCAGATCGTGTTAGAGATTTTCTCTTCCTGTTTAGCACTAGAAGTGAAGTCTGGGCATACAACCTAGACAGCTGATTGGAGGAAAGGCACACACCCCCACTCCACATAGGCAGAGACTTGCAGAGCTATACTGTGAATAGATCGTCTCTCTGCTAATCTATTTATAGCAACCTCCCTTGACACAAAATTGAGCCTGGTTTTATCACAGTTGTTGGAGAACTTGTCAGAAGTTATCATGCTGATAACAGAAGAACGGAGCAGGAGAAAGCCAACAGGACTTAGTGCTTTGAAGAGAGATAAGAAAACGCTGCAGATATACCCCTCATATTTTTGTAAATATATTATTATATCTTTTCATGTGACAACACTGAAGAAATTACACTTTGCTACAATGTAAAGTAGTGAGTGTACAGCTTGTATAACAGTGTAAATTTGCTGCCCCCCTCAAAATAACTCAACACACAGCCATTAATGTCTAAACCGCTGGCAACAAAAGTGAGTACACCCCTACGTGAAAATGTCCAAATTGGGACCAATTAGCCATTTTCCCTCCCTGATGTGTGAATGTGGAGTAGGTTTGTTAAATATGGCGTTATCACTCTCACTCTCTTACTGGTCACTGGAAGTTCAACATGGCACCTCATGGCAAAGAACTCTCTGAGGATCTGAAAAAAAAGAATTGATGCTTTAAAGATTGCCTAGGCTATAAGAAGATTTCCAAGACCCTGAAACTGAGCTGCAGCAAGGTGGCCAAGACCATACAGTGGTTTAAAAGGACAGGCTCCTCTCAGAACAGGCCTCGCCATGGTCGACCAAAGAAGTTGAGTGCACGTGCTCAGTGTCATATGCAGAGGTTGTCTTTGGGAAATAGACGTATGAGTGCTGCCAGCATTGCTGCAGAGGTTGAAGAGGTGGGGGGTCAGCCTGTCAGTGCTCAGACCATATGCCACACACTGGTCTGCATGGCTATCCTCCCAGAAGGAAGCCTCTTCTAATGATGATGCACAAGAAAGCCCGCAAACAGTTTACTGAAGACAAGCAAACTAAGGACATGGATTTATGGAACCATGTCCTGTGGTCTAATGAGACCAAGATAAATGTATTTGGTTCAGATGGTGTTAAGCATGTGTCACGGTAACCAGGTGAGGAATACAAAGACAAGTGTGTCTTGCCTACAGTCAAGCATGATGGTGGGAGTGTCATGGTCTGGGGCTGCATAAGTGCTGCCGACACTGGGGAGCTACAGTTTACTGAGGGAACCATGAATGCCAACATGTACTGTGACATACTGAAGCAGAGCATGATCCCCTCCCTTCAGGGACTGGGCCGCAGGGCAGTATTCCAACATGATAACAACCTCAAACACACCTCCAAGGCGACCACTGCCTTGCTAAAGAAGCTGAGGGTAAAGGTGATGGACTGGTCAAGCAGGTCTCCAGACCTAAACCCTATTGAGCATCTATAGGGCATCCACAAATGGAAGGTGGAGGAGCACAAGGTCTCTAACATCCACCAGCTCCGTGATGTTGTCATGGAGGAGTGGAAGAGGACTCCAGTGGCAACCTGTGAAGCTCTGATGAACTCCATGCCCAGTGCTGAAAAATAATGGTGGCCACACAAAATTTTGACACTTTGGGCCCAATTTGGACATTTTCACTAAGGGGTGTACTCACTTTTGTTTCCAGCATTTTAGACATTCATGTGTGTTGAGTTATTTTGAGGGGACCGCAAATTTACACTGTTCTACAAGCTGTACACTTACTACTTTACATTATAGAAGTGTAATTTCTTCAGTGCTGTCACATGAAAAGATATAAAAAAATATTTACAAGAATGTGAGGGGTGTACTCAGTTTTGTGCGATACTGTATGTGCCTGGCTCAAATTTCATGAATCAGGTTCACATCCACTTTATTATAACTAAAGATTAGCATATTGGCCCACCAAACTCAGGATTCATACTGGATTAAGGCTATTTATTTTACAGGATTCCATAGCAGCAATCATGCATTGCATTATGTCTCTATTAAAATAATTGCTTTTGCTAATCATAGTCCCTGCTTGTGGCCATGGGAAAAACCAGTAAGAGATTTGTTTTTGGACAAAGACAAGAGCTTGTCAGCAATGTGTCTTTGTTAGCAGATGCTGTATGTTATGAGTCTCCTCACCTGGTAGTTTGTTTGTCAGAGCTGCCTATACTTTTTGTACAAGCTGCCATGTCTGCCCTACTCTGGTTCCACCCTCTTCAGATGTATCCTGCTTCTCCACACCTTGAGGCATTTTTGTTCCACAACTTTATGTATAGTCTCCTTCTTTGGAACATGTTAGAGGAGTGATCAGATTCTTAATTGTGGAGATCTTCAAGTTCAGCTTCCATCTCAATAACTAAAACTTCATGCACGGTCTGACTTTTTATCCCAGGGGAACTGAAGTCACTCACTAGAAAAGGAGATGGGCAATGTACACTAAATCATACAAGGGTGGCAGGATGAGTGGAGGAGGAAAACCAAATGATAGCCTGACTCTATATCACCATGTCAGAGTCAGGCAATTCTCCCTGCAGCTGCAACGTTGCGCTTGACAATGTGAGGTACCTTCGGTGGGTACATGGGCTCTAGAAAGTCAGCATTAGGGAAAAGCATTAATAGGGGGTTAATTTGGGAAGATAGGTACTGCTTGGAGGGCTTCTTAAGGGGTCCTTCATCAACAAGAGAGCTGTTCTGGAACAAGGAGATGCATCTTGGCTCCAA
This sequence comes from Glandirana rugosa, assembly GCA_018402905.1. Lineage (NCBI taxonomy): Eukaryota > Metazoa > Chordata > Amphibia > Anura > Ranidae > Glandirana > Glandirana rugosa. The sequence goes on from BLSH010260837.1 coordinate 64,133, forward strand.
GATATCAGCGGGTGACCACAGTATATCTGCCCAGGGGTGTAATACTAATCTCAAAATCAAGGCCCCATCCAACCCTCCTGAGAACTGGTGAGTTGATACAGAACCCTGTGTGGTTCATTGCTGGACCTGCCATGAACTGGGTCATCTAAATGTGTGGCGCAAGTTAATCGACAGGAGGTTGTCACACTTCTCCAAACCTTCATGGAAAGCTGAAACAGAGAATGAGTGGATGTCATCTCTGCGTAGGAGGATGAGAAAGACTACCCCATGGATTTTGTAACCCTGTTCACCCCAACTGTCTCACTAAAGTTTAGCGTGATGCTGGGGCTTAACATTTGATGGGGCAAGAATGTTCTATACTCTGGAACTTATATAGACAAAATTTGAGAAGTCTACCATAAAAAGCAGTCCTCTGATTAAATAACTAATGGCACACTTCAGCTTAAAAATGAGCTTGATATGCATTAGGAGAAATGTGAACCTGCAGAGTTGACCTGGGTTTACTGGTGGAGTTTACAGTATTAGAATCTAAAGGTGGGCGGGAGGCTTCCACTCACATTGCACTGATATCTAGGTTAGAGTGTGGTATAGGTGAGGTGATTAAGGAGGAGTCATGGACAATGGCAAGGAAATGAGGGTCCAGGTACAGGTATGGGGGAGAGGTCAGGGATACGGATCTCTCATTTACATCTTGAGCTGTACACTTATGCCCAGGTCAAAGTTGTAGAACCAGTCTGCATCCCCCATGGCAGTCCCAGATGTTGAATATTTCCCCTCTCCTTCTGCTATGACAGGAAACAACAACAATAAAAATGCAAAAACCTGGCGTGACCTGACAGCACTCTGATTGGCAGGGCTAGCATATACTTTCTGGGATTCCTTCTCTAACTGTCAATAATTGCAGCATGGCTATTTTTCACTTGACATTGAGTAGTTGCAGCAATGTTGTGGTTGGCCAGCAAGGGGGCTGAAGCTGAATGCAAGAACAAGTGTTTAGCACTTGGCTACCAGTGGGACACAGCCCAGATTCACTTGACCCTGGGATTTTGTAAAGAGTCTCCAAGGCAACTTGTATTATATTGTATAATATTGTATAATAACGAATGTATAATATTATTATATTAGCTGTCTCCCTGTGACCAAGTTGCTGGGGTCGGTAATGTGCCTCAGAGGTGCACTCCTCCTTTGTCAAAAAACATTTTTTTAAACAAAGGAGGAGTGAACCTCTGAAACATGTTACCGCCCCCAGCACTGCCCCTACTTCTCACAGACACCAAGCGGTTGCCTCAAGGTAGACTGCTCTTGTGCAGAATGCCAACATTTGGTGGGATTTCTAACAGCTGTCATGATCTGATCTCCCTGATGCCATCTAGAGGGATAAGACAAGCTCATACACTGACAGCCTTATGGTTTCTTCATCCATCACACTGAGGACAACCCTGGGGTGCTTTCATCTCCCATCCATGCTGATTACCAAGATTGATGTAAGTGTACTATTTGTTTTTAAGGAATACATTACTTTATTATTCTAATGAGGATCTTGCATTGCCATTTCTTTGTTGTTTGGTGTTAATCACTGGACTTGCTGCAACCATAGCCTCTGGTCTGATAGGACCTTTTGTTGACAGCCTCAGGGGGTCATCCCTTAGCCTTGGGAGGCACTAGTTTAACAGAAGCCTATGGGTGCGCTTGGATTCAGGCCAACCACATTTTCTGCTATATGTCCAAAGCAGCCACACCACCAGCATTTTCGATCTTCATTCGGGTCCCTCCGCAACAAATTCTCGCCCTTAGAGGGGTAGCTCAATTCTTGTTTGAACGTGAACATCTCTTGATTCAAGGAGCCTGGGCAAGCTCCCTTATGGCCAACTGCATGGCCAATGGTAGGGTGGAGCCACGGCCTCCTCTTTCAGCACTAGTGGTTCATGCCTCTTTGTCACTGCAACAGTTGCTTCTGCATCTTCCTGTTCCTGTGCCACTGAATCCACTACAGTATCATTGAATGAGAGGGTGGATTGCACTTTTATTTGCTCCTGTAAGGCTCTCCTGACTCACCCGGCCTTCATTCCCACCACAAATTGGTTATGTCGGCACATACATATACATCATTCTTCTCCAAGCGCTTCCACAGATTTTGGAGGGCTACTGCAAAGTGGGGTAGGCTTTCTGACCATATTCTCAACAAGTGCCATGAGTTTGGGAAGAAAAAATTACTCCATATAGTGAAAGCACCATTTATTAAACCATAAAAATGTAAAAAAGTTGTACTTACACAATAAACAGTATCAATAGCCTTGTACACATGTCATGTCTCCTCCAAGATGGCCACTGTAGCTTACCAACAGGAACTTCTTCCCGATGATGTCACATTTTTATGCTGAATCATGTTGGGTGGTAACTTCCAGTGACCACATCCAGTTCCTGTTGGTAAGCTACGACTGTCATCTTGGAGAAGGCATGTATGTACAAGGCTATTGATAATGTTTACTGTGTAAATGGAAGAGTTCTTCACATTATCAGCACTTTTTTGCACAGAAAGGAGAGTGAACTGTTATGAACAGCAAGTACATAAATGTGTGGATCATTTGATATTATGAACTTTGATTTGTGGATTACTTATTTTACCACATTTGGTTCACTGTTTATTTGTTTGGAAAGTGCTCTCATCCCTTGCATCTAGGGAATATATAGTTCATGGTCAAATTACCCCAAACCTTAAAGCACAATTGGAACCAATTAAATAATAAATTCCTCCTGGCACACATGTATCAATATCACTAGAGCCGCTACTATAACAAATAAAGATACTCCACACATATGTTTGAACTTCCTAAAAGCAAATACAAACATTAGCAGCGCTAATTGATGAACATTCAGAACAGCATATAAAAAAAGTCCTTCTTTGACACTCCGTAAATATAAAAGCTGTGAGCCTGTTCCCAATCTGGGTTGAATGGCAAGAGACAGTTCCCGTCACCACACCTTGTGATAGACCAACCCAATGAGTAACGACTCACCAGATCACAGCAAAAGTCGAGCCTTATAAGATAACATCTATTTGTCTTGCGGTCTGTTGATTGTCAAACTCTTCATCTATATCAACTGGCCACCATGAAAGAGACATTCACATAGCGTGATACTGTTATGATAATTTTAATAGATAACCCCCCCCCCCCCCTTAATACACTGCACTTACAAGGATTAGAACATTCAAAAGTGTATAATATTTTCTAGTAATATCGGACTCACCACCCCTCCGTTAAAACGAACAAGGCAGTTCATGGGTTCAGAGGCACAGACATGTCTGTATAGATCGATTGCGTGGTCATGCCCTAATGCATTTCGTAGGAGACTTCATCAGAGGGCGTAGCCACCGGTGATAATTTTGTAGACTAAAACATTTTAGTCAACTAACTTAATACCATTTTAGTCTACTAAAATACGACTAAAACTAAAACAATTAAGATGACTAAAATACGACTAAAATGGCATTTTAGTCGAAAGACTAAAATGGGACTAAAACTAAAATGCCATTTTAGTCAAAAGACTAAGACTAAAACTAAATTGATATTTGACAATATTAACACTGGTCTGTAGTGCATGTTCATACCTCAATACCATAAATAACATCTGATGAGTGACGATATCTCAATAATATCCCAGAGCCATCGCTAATTATCTCTAATCTCATTTTGTATTATAATGTGTAAAATAAACTACTTAAGGTGCATTACTGACGATATCCAGCAGGGTTAACATAAACCTCAGTCACACTGAGAAGTTAGCGAGAGTATGCTGTTCATGGGGTATTCGTGACTGAAACAGGATCAGATTGGTCTGGCAGTGTATGGGTTCTTTAAAGTTCTACATCCTCAAATTGAAGAGCAATCGTCCATTGTGATAATATACATTTTTAAAATTGGAATATTTGTAACCCACGTATGCGTCCGGATATATAATCCAATGAAATAAACACATTAATAAACAAATAAAATTGTAAACATTTATATTATCACAATGGACGATTGATCTTCAATTTGAGGATGTAGAACTTTAAAGGGCAACTGCCCAAAGATGGTGGGGGATTAGCCCTTCCCAATACTTGGCTTTATTATGTGGCAGTGCAACTGCAACACTTAGTGGGATGAATAACCTCTCCCATGGGCCCAGACTCCCCTACTCCAAGCTCCACCACCCTGATATTGCTCTCATTCACGCATAGGGAATCTCTACCGTACTGGCTCGAATCTCTGGCTTTTCTGAAAACAAACATTTTCCAACGTATAACCTCATTCAGAAAATCTGGAAAAAAGTCAAACAGTTGCAACAGGTTACAAGGTTTACCAAATATAGCCCCATATGGCATAATGCCTCGTATGTAGAACTAGTGAAATTACAGCAGGGTAGCTGCAGGAGGGCATTTGGGTGTAACACACCTCTGTCACTGCCTTTTGTTTACCCAAATACATGTATTATTGTTATGCACAACTTGGCACATATCCCCTACACCGTTATTTAATATGGTACACACCAATGAAACATCTCAAGGTTTCATATTGAAATGTTATTCTATGCTATTGACAGAATTTCTTAAGTTTTATGAAAGTAACGGTGCATTGGGGAAAAGATTTAGGTGCTCTGATGGGGAACCAATGGATGGAGGTGTTCCAGTCTGTTGTAACAAACTCTTAAAGTTTTCCACACATTGGAGGCCATTTACTATGAATACCATGAATTCCATGCGGTACATGGAAATAGCGCCCAATTAAGGCAATTAAGACTTCAAATGGACGGACATACAAATGGAAAATCACGCTATTGTTGGCGAACATGCCTGTCAAATCGGACTATGCGGGAATAGTTGAAGTCAATGGGGCTCGAACCTGCAAAATCCAAAGTCCTCATTGAAGGCTTGTATGCAAGTTATCTGCATTAAAAAGTGACCTGGGGCCTGCCTTAGGGGACATGTATCAATTGAAAAGAAAGTTTTTAAAACAATAGTTTTTAAAGGAGCAGTTATTTTAATGATGCTTAAAGTGAAACAATAAAAATGAAAAATTCCTTTAAATATCCTGCCTGGGGGGTCCCCTTAGTCTGCCTGTAATGTGGCGCATCTAATAGAAAAAATGTAATTTAAACTTTCTCATGGCTGTAATGTATTGTTGGTTCCTGGCAATATAGATTTAAAAAAAAAGAAAAAAAATGGCCCTTCAGGCCTGGTATGGATTTTAACGCCAAAATCAAAAAAAAATTGACATGGGGTCTCCCCCAAAATTCATACCAGACCCTTATCCAAGCATGCAGCCTGGAGGTCAGGAAAGGGGGGGGAGCGAGCACCCCCCCTCCTGAACCATACCAGGCCGCTTGCCCTCAAAAAGGGGAGAGAGCTTTGGGGTCCCCATGTTGATGGGAACAAGGGCCTCTTCCCGGCCCCCCCGGCAGCGGCAGCAGAGGAATAAGAAGTGGGGAAGAAGAAAGCGAAGGAGGACCGAAGGAAGAAGGAGAAGACCAGAGGAAGAAGCGGAGAAGGAGAAGATGAAGCAAGACTGAAGGAAGACCGGAGGAAGGAGGAAGAAGTCGGGGAAGAAAACTGGCTACTATCTTTTGTCACACTACACTACTTTTTATGGTGAATGGGTAGCGGTACAATGTATCCAATACTCATTCACATGGGGGGGCCGGGATCTGGGGGCCCCCTTGCTAAAGGGGCTTACAGATTCCGATAAGCCCCCCGCCCGCAGACCCCGACAACCACCAGCCAGGGTTGTCGGGAAGAGGCCCTTGTCCCCAGGGGATTTCAATGCACCCTCCCCGAGTTGAGAGCATGTGGTCTGGTATGGTTCAGGGGGGGCACTCACTTGCCCCCCCTTTTCCTGACCTCCAGGCTGCATGCTGGGATAAGGGTCCGGTATGGATTTGGGGGTCCCCATGTCAATTTTTTTTTATTTTGGCATGGGGTTCCCCTTAAAATCCAGACCAGACCAGACCCGAAGGGCCTGGTATGGACTGAGGTGGGGGGGACCGCACGCCATTTTTTGTCTGGATTTTTAAATAGCCAGAGTTTTGGAATTCCACACAATAATAATTTTGATACCATCGGTGGGATTCAAAAAAATGACTTAAACCTTTGAAAGTAGCAGGGCATCCCATTAGGCTACAGAGCTGAGCACAAACCTACATAGAAAACACAATTACTAAGGTTCGATTCTTTGCATTCTATAAAAAAAGTTTTGCATTGGCTATTAGGCATTCGCCTATTGTCAGCATATGCTGCTGATTAAGATGTAAGCTTTGCACATTTTATTTACACATGATATAGCTGGTTGCTAAACAAGGGGCCGGGAAGCCGGCTGCAGTGTCCTTAACCGATGAGTCATCAGCTGTCAGCAGGTTTCCCTGCTGACAGCTGAATGTACAAAAAACAAAAAATTCCCACGCAAAAAAAAAAAAAAAAAAAAATCGCAAAAAAAAATGGTAAAACGCTAAAAAAAAAAAAAAAAAAAAACGCACCCTTAAAAAACAAAAAACATGTAAGTCGACAGTCGTCCCTTTGGACGACTGTCGACTACTGAGTAGCCAATTCCTGTGACGTCGGCCGAAGGGCCGGGGAACAAATCGTTGGTCGATATAGTACACATTTATTTTACACGTTTCGAATGTAGAATTAGTCGTCGTATACGACTGTTATCCGCTTACGGATTATCGGTTACGTTTTGAAAAAAATATCTTACGTTTCTTAGCTTGGAATCATTAACACAAAAGATACATCCAAACACGAGTCGAGACATCGGATTACCCTACGGGACGATGAAAGTTTCCAAATTCAGTAAAAAAACTTAGGGTGGCTACCATAGTTTTAATAATAACACACCTTAAGGTTTTGAGACCGATAAAT
>BLSH010260837.1:71037-84664 GCA_018402905.1 Glandirana rugosa
GACTTATCCGGACCATACCTGGACCCCCCCTGGGGTCTGGTAAAAAAAAACGCTAAAAAAAAAAAAAAAAACCCACCCTTAAAAAACAAAAAACATGTAAGTCGACAGTCGCCCCTTTCAGCTGAATGTACAAAAAACAAAAAATTCCCACCCAAAAAAAAAAAAAAAAATCGCAAAAAAAAATGGTCTGGGGTCCCCCCCAGGTCCATACCAGGCCTATTCAGGTCTAGTATGAATTCGAAGGAGACCCCCCCACGCCAATGGTTTTTTAAAAAAATGGCATGGGGTCCCCCCCAAAATCCGTGCCAGACCCTTATCCGAGCATGCAGCCTGGAGGTCAGGAAAGGGAGGGAACAAGTGAGCGCCTCCCCTCCTGAACCATACCAGGCCACATGCCCTCAACATAGGGGGTGGGTGCTTAAGGGCGGGGGGCTTTGCCCCCCACCCCAAAGGACCTTGCCGCCATGTTGATAGGGACAATGGCCTCTTCCCGACAACCCAGGCTGGTGGTTGTCGGGGTCTGCGGGTGGGGGGCTTATCAGAATCGTGAAGCCCCTTTAGGAAGGGGGCCCCCAGATCCTGGCCCCCCTATGTGTATGGGTATTGGGAGAGGCGGCTCAGAGAAGAAGATGGCTCAGAGGTATTTTGCAATAAAGGACTTTTAAAAACCGGCTCTTGTATTTTTTTTTACATTTCACTGCTTTTTTTGGTGATTGGGTAGGGGTACGATGTAGCCGATACCCATTCACATAGGGGGGCCGGGATCTGGGGGCTTCCCACAGACCCTGACAACCACCGGCCAGGGTTGTCAGAAAGAGGCCTTTGTCCCCATGGAGCTGAATTCCATCTGAGCATAAGCTAATCAATTCCCTCATTGTCCTAGACAATTTAAATAATTAATGGGGGTGGAGCTTTTCTACCTATTTAAATGCTGTATGTCCACAATGTCTTTGTAATGAGTAAGCTCGTAATCGAGTGAAACGCATATACCACATTGTTCTGTACCCTATATGGCTAATTACCTACAATAAATACAGTAACCAGCTTCGGTTGTGGAGTGCCGCCGTTTGTTATTTGTTTCTATGATTTGTTTGCACTTATAGTCTGCAGAAATCAAACAAAGCAAAAAAACAATCAACTTTTTATTTCAACATTAGTATAAACATTTGGTACATTAATGTACTTGGGCCAAAAAAAAAGAAAAGGCATGGAAATGATGCTCAGCATTTGACAATATAGTTAGAAGGGCCCTGCTCAAAAGAGCTTACAATCTACAAGGGTAAGACAAAAAATTGGACACATTAAACAAATCACATTAGACTACCCTTTTTTGTGATCAAAAGTTGTGGACACTCTTAATAGGGTGTTTCAAGCCAATGTGCCACTTGACCCCAAATGTTGTCCTTTGGGTATTTGTGCAATAGAGGCAATATGCAGGGCTCATTTCCAAGCTTGTAAACAAATCCTACATCACTGGAAATCTGCTGATCCACCCTTTCAAAAAGAATGGATCAGCAATGTTGGGAACATCTTTCACCTTGAATACTACAGGGTGGGCCATTAATATGGATACACCTTAATAAAATGGGAATGGTTGGTGATATTAACTTCCTGTTTGTGGCACATTAGTATATGTGAGGGGGGAAAATTTTCAAGACGGGTGGTGACCATGGCGGCCATTTTGAAGTCGGCCATTTTGAATCCAACTTTTGTTTTTTCAATAGGAAGAGGGTCATGTGACACATCAAACTTATTGTGAATTTCACAAGAAAAACAATGGTGTGCTTGGTTTTAACGTAACTTTATTCTTTCATGAGTTATTTACAAGTTTCTGACCACTTATAAATGTGTTCAATGTGCTGCCCATTGTGTTGGATTGTCAATGCAACCCTCTTCTCCCACTCTTCACACACTGAGAGCAACATCTCGTATCTTCACAGCATATGTTTTTTTATGGTATTTATGGTCAGTAAAAACCAATACCTCCTTCCAGGAGGTACCACCATTCCTCCAAAGCCGCCTTGATGGCCAGCAATTCCCTATCACCGACATCCTAGTTCCAGTAAGATGGTGCACCACCACATTATGGGTGTCCGGTCCGAGCATTCCTAGATGAACAGTTTCCTGGAAAGTGGATTGGTCGTCGTGGGCCAGTTGAATGGCCCCCAAGGTCTCCCGATCTGACCCCCTTAGACTTTTATCTTTGGGGTCATCTGAAGGCAATTGTCTATGCTGTGAAGATACGAGATGTGCAGCACACCATTGTTTTTCTTGTGAAATTCCCAATAAGTTTGATGTGTCACATGACTCTCTTCCTATTGAAAAAACTAAAGTTGGATTCAAAATGGGCAACTTCAAAATGGCCGCCATGGTCACCACCCATCTTGAAAAGTTTCCCCCCTCACATATACTAATGTGCCACAAAGAGGAAGTTGATATCACCAGCTATTCCCATTTTATTAAGGTGTATTCATATAAATGGCCCACCCTGTATATTTACCAGCAAATGGGATGTCCAGGTAAATGTTAAAAATTGTGGGCACCTTGGCTTGACACACCAGGACTTGGTTCATTGGAGCTCCTATGCATGAGGCTACTACAATGTCCTGTGAGCTAATATAAATGTGGAGCAATGGAGAATTGTACTACTGCAATGGCATTTTGTAAAAACAATTGTAAACTTTACATATAGGATCTCATATTCATGACTGTGCAGCTTTGTCTATTCTGGATGGATGAGTTATGTTCAATAAATAATCTTCTTTGAGTAAAAAATAGAAATATATTCATAAAAAATGCCAGAAAGTTATTAATGTAGAAGATGTTTTGCAACGCAGATACAAGATTGTCAGGCACAAGATTTGGAGGGCACTTTTGGGCACTTAGGTACAATCACCCTTGAAAGATATCTTGGGGATTGTCTGAATTTCAGAAGTCTCAGATGGGAGGTTGGACCTAATGATGGTCTGGTGGATCATAAATCGAATTGTGGGTTTCTTTTAATATACTGTTGTGGAAGAATAATATTTGCCTTATTATTTAGCTGTAGAAAATAAAAACAGATTCACACTGAAGCTAAGATTAAAAATATTTAGGAAAGAATGTCTCCATTTAAAGATTTGGAGGAGTCTCTTCACTCCAAAATACAAATTAATACAAAAGAGTAGGCTTGAAACAGGGATAAAAGTAGCCAAACAGAGTAAATATAAAAGGGATTTGAGCGATTTTAAAGAAAATAGGATTTATAAATGGCAAACTCAGAAAAAGACTGCTGAGGATAATAATAAACATGGGGATTCCAATACTGAAGCAGAGCATAAAGAGAAGAGAGGATATGAGTTTTAGAAAGAGAGAAGATTATAATAATAAGTCAAGAAGATATATAGCTCAAAACCGTAATCAAATGCAAGATTGCGCTATCTATTAGAAATATCCCAACATATAAATAAGGATAATTAATGTAACAAGTGAAACAAACTGATAATAAACAAATCAATAAATTGGTGCAGATAAAAATCAATACAAATGTGATCCAAAATCCATATAAGTGATAAATGTCATTTGATTAGATACAAAATAATTAAATAGGTATTGAGCTAACCTTGCCCTGCAGGATCAGAACACAATGAAAGATTTGTTCAGAACAGCAACAAAATGTCCCCCCTCTTATTTTTCATACCACCCTCCACTTCCCTGAGGCTCATTGGTCGGTCCATTTCCACCCAAAGGAGACACAAGCCGCATGGAGGATATTGGTTTTGACAAGCGCTCTTGATCCCTGTAAAGGGGATCAATTGTTTCTGGTGAGTAGGGTGTGATACTGAGTGTTTGGTTAAGGAGTGTTGTCATGCAAGTATCATCACTGATTGATCCGGGAAATCGGAAGATCCAGTCCATAGTCACATTGGAACGCAGTTAATTTTATGAACACTTTACATTGGACTTTTCTATTTATTGTTACCAATTCCTGGATATAGTTTAAAGTGTTGTCAAATGCACATGGACTTATATTAAGACAGTTTGCATTATTGCACTTTTATTTACAATCTTGCACGGAATTTTTGGCATTATTTGCTATTTACACAATTTTGGATTTCTTGCACATAATTATCCTGCATTTTATGTGGTAACGCGGTATAGTTTATTTTGGTTCATGCAATTAAATAGGTATAATAGTCCAAGAAAATGTTCAAAACACTCCTCTCAGAATGGTAAGTGAAGAAATCAAGTGGCGATTGCATCAATTCCAGTGATACTTCAATCCACATGTGCAAAAAACAAAATAAAATATAGCCTCTTACCAGACATCCATGATGTCCAAGTTATAGGAGATCAGATACTGCACAGAACAAGCCAGAGACTCCTCACAGGAGATGGATGCGATCAAGGCAGCAGCCCGTTCCGGACCAGGTGTGCTAGATAGATAATACAGCCTCCCTACATGGATGTTAAATTGCACAATTCAGATCGGCTATGTTCCTCTCTCTCAGCAACATGATAGGAGTTCATATATCAAAAGAAGAAAAAAGGGCTCATCATGCAGTATAAAGGGATCATTTATTGGATAATAAAAGTATTGCACTTAAAGGCAGAGCAGTTAAAAACAAACATTAAGGCATAAAGGTCTGACCATGGACTCAGCCTAACAATTAAAGAACGTAGTGACGTCTAAGCTCCTTTGTTACCCGAAGCGTTTTCCCGTAACAGGCATCATCTTGGGTTGCAGGCATGATGCCTCTTACGGGGAAATAACTGCCTGTTACGGGGATGTTTGTTTTTAACTGCTCTGCTGTAAGTGCAATATTTTTAGTATCCAATAAATTATCCCTTCATACTGCACAATGAGCCCTTCTCTCTTCTTTTGCTATATGAACTCCTATCACGTTGCTGAAGAGAGGAACATAGCCGGTCCGAATTGTGCAATTTAACATTCATGTATGGAGGCTATATTATCTATCTAGCACACCTGGTCCGGAACGGGCTGCTGCCGTGATCGCATCCATCTCCTGTGAGCAGTCTCTGGCTTATTATACGCTGTATCTGATCTCCTATAGCATGGAGATAATGGATGTCTGGTAAGAGGCTATATTTTATTTTGTTTTTTGCACATGTGGATTGAAGTATTACTGGAATTGATGCAATCACCACTTGATTTGTTCACTTACCATTCTGAGAGAAGTGTTTTAGACTTTATCTTGGACTATTAGACCTATTTAATTATTTTGTATCTAATCAAATTACATTTATCACTTATATGGATTTTGGACCACATTTGAATTGATTTAAATCTGCACCGATTTATTGATTGTTAGGACTGCCAGGAACCCCAACCGTCACTCCGGTTTCCTGACAAGTAGTCTTGTTATCCCGATATCAGGTGGAGGACGGTTGTGATCCTGCAGCCAGAATTCTGGGACCTCTATGGTAAGTGCAAACAGACCAAATCAAGGAACAACAAATAAATAAATGACTCACGGTTAGTAAAGGGTGTAGTCGGGAGCCAAGGGTGACCCAATGTCGGTCCGGTAGCAAATCCAAACAGAGACCCAAGGGGTATACCAGAGACAGAGTCAGGGACAGGCAAGGTTTGGCAACAATCGGTCAACATAGTACAAAAGGGCAATCCACAAGTGGGAACAAGCAAAGTTAGTAACAAGCAAACAAACTGATATAATAACAAGCAGGAACTGGAACCTATACTAGGGCGGAGACAGGAAGGGGAAGTGAGGATTTATAGGGTACTAAATGAGGAGACTACCTACAGCTGACAACTGGGTGGAGCCAGAGTCCAAAATCATGAAACCCAGAGTTTCACCAAGATAAATCTACCAGTGGCTCAGAAGCAGGAAACCTGACCCCAGAACACCAGGTCCCAGGATCGATTCCCGTGATGTTGATTTGGTTATTATCAGTTTGTTTCACTTGTTACATTTATTATCCTTATTTATATGTTGGGATATTTCTAGTAGATAGTGCAGTCTTGCATTTCATTACCATTTATATTGTGTCTTTATTCTGACATTTCAAGCGCCGCAAGTCTATTCCTACACTTACATTTTATTCTGAGCACAAGGTTTGTTTTTTATTTATCTATTTTTTATATATATATATATATATATATATATATATATATACATATATATATATATATATATATATATACATATATATTAAACTAAAAACATCAGATATAGAGATTCTTCTCAGTATTTGTGTTCTCCTATTGGCATGAATTATTAATTATTAACCACAGATAATAGGTTTTCCCCCTGGCATAAAAGAAGACATAATCAGTATCATAATTATCATTATGAAGAATCGTGTGCAGAGACAACATCCCTCTTTCCTGGAGCCAGGATCAATAATGCCAGGAATGTAAAAATATGAAACTGGTTCTCAAAACAAAATGGAGTAGAGAGGGCAGGAGGGAAAGTACAAAGAAAGAGGTGACAGATAGGAGCAGGTATGTTATTATACACTATTTAAATATCACCAACAGTTTACGCAGCGCTTTACAATGTAGATGGGGGACAGCACAATTACAATACAGTTCAATACACAAGGGACAAGAGGGCCCAGCTCATGGAGCTTACATTTAGTTTGAGTTCTGTAACATTAAATAAGGATGAATTGAGGCTATTAGATCAGGGTTTGAAATTTGCATCCAGTTTTTTAAATGTTACCGGGATGTATATAATTATAAGGGCAAATTAAATATTAAGAAATATTATCTGGGAGAAAAGAGTTTGTACATACATTTAGTAATGCAACCTCTCAATGTAGGTATATATCAAGTGGACTTAGAAATAATTTCAGCTTTAATCGGTATTAGGAATTTTTTAAACAGCTAGTCACAAATGATAAAAAAAGGTTTAGAGTAAAAAAATGATTTAATCCTAGTTATATAAGAACGAGAATAAACAACATTTTAGAACATAATGACATTGTAGAGTGTCCTGCAGATAAAAGTGGGGGCATGGTTATTTTAAATCAGCAGAAATATCATGATGAAATGACAAGTTAATTATCTGAAAAAGGAGACCTATCAAATATTAAAGAAGGACCCTACCTTTAAAATATTTGAGAGAATTGCAAGAACTGGTGACCCATGGGAAACAAACAGGGATTCTACAAAAAGGAAAGAGTGAAAATATTTAGTTACATCAGATATTTTATATGCCAGTTAATAGTATTTTTTTTTACCAAAAATGCACAATGACTCTAACAACATACCAGGGAGACCAATGAATTCCCTTACTTCTCAATCAGAATATGTAATTTTTTTCTACAACCCATGGTAAGAAACATATAGTATATTCAAGATACCAAGCATGTTATTCAGATAATTGAAAACTTTGAACAGCAAGAGAATGTATTGTTATGCACTCCAGACAGATTTATTATATACTATCATAGGGCATGAAGATGGTATTACAGCAATAGTAAGAACTCCTCTGGGAGGAAGTAATTACAAGAGTACATTTTGTAATGTTTACAATTTACACTTGGTCACAATCATTTTGGTTTGATGACCAACTTTATTTGTAGATCTTTGGAGCAGGTATGGGTGAGCAGTTTGCAACCCAGGCTGGCTAATTTATTTATGGTTTCTTGGGAGAACCAGCATTAGCCCTCATACACACGGGCGTTTTTTAACGCCACGTTTTTGGACGTTTTTTGCAGCTCTCCATGTTATTCAATGGCCCTCTAAAAATGCTGACGTTTTTGAGCAGTAGAGGGCATCGGCGTTAGAGAGCTGTAGCTAGAACGCGGGACCAGTGCGTTCCGAAGCTGCAGCGTCATGGCGTTTTTGACGCTGAGCCGGCAAAACGCTCAATAACGTTGCTTAACGTAGATTGTAAGCTCTAACGAGCAGGGCCCTCTGATTCCTCCTGTATTGAATTGTATTGCAATTGTACTGTCTGCCCTAATATTGTAAAGCGCTGCGCAAACTGTCTAAATCCTGTATAATAATATAATAATACACAGCGTTAAGCCTCATCAGGTGTTCTATTCAAAATCAATGGTTCCCTATGGGAGCCCATTAATTTGAATAGAAGCTGCACCAGAAGTCGGATCACGATGATCCGACTTGCGGCGCGACTTGTGTGCTAGGGGTCTTAAAGGGGAACCCCCGCAAAAAATTTGCGCGGGGTTCCCCCCAAGAGCATACCAGGCTCTTCGATCTGGCTTGGATTTTAAGTGGAGCCCCACGCCGAAAAAACAGCGTAGGGTCCCCCTCAAAATCCATTCCAGACCCTTATCCAAGCACGCAGCCTGGTAGGCCAGGAAAGGGGGTGGGGACGAGCGAGCACCCCCCCCTCCTGGACTGTACCAGGCCACATGCCCTCAACATGGGGAGTATGGGTGCTTTGGGGTAGGGGGCACTGCGCCCCCCACCCCAAAGCACCCTGTCCCCATGTTGATTGGGACAAGAGCCTCTTCCCGACAACCTTGGCCGTTGGTTGTCGGGATCTGCGGGCAGAGGCTTATCGGAATCTGGAAGCCCCCTTTAATAAAGGGGCCCCCAGATGCTGGCCCCCCACCCTATGTAAATGAGTATGGGGTACATCGTACCCCTACCCATTTACCTGGAAAAAAAAGTGTACCAAAAAAACACACTACACAGCTTTTTAAAATATTTTATCACCTTCGGCGTCTTCTCCCCTCTCTTCTCCATCGTCTTCTTTCTTCGACTCTTTTGCGGGGTCTTCTGTCTTCTGAGGGGTCTTCTGCGGGGTCTTCGGTCTTCTGCTCTTTTGCCGCTGTCTCCTCGGCTAGCTTCTCCCACTTCTTCTTCTTCTCCTTCTTCTTCTTCTTCTCCTTCTTCTTCTCTTCTAGAGATGTTGACTCGTCGCTCTCTTCCACTCGAATGTTAGAGATTTACATTTATGTAAGTGCTTCCTTATGATTTATGAATGTTCTACAAATTGTACATGTAGAAGACAGGCGACCACTGAAGAACACTTGGGGACAGGGAAATGGTAACCTGTCTGATGCAGGCTGGTAAGAAATTGTCCAAAACTAAAGTTTTGGCTAAGGAATGGAAGTCAGGATAGTAGCCTCAAGTTGAGAGGGACAATCTGGCAATCCTCAACCGTGGAATAGTCTTGAGGGCTGAAATCAAGAAAGATACGCCCTGGCACAATAGAGAAGTAGGGGATTCAGGTAAAGGGACTATCCTCCTGAATGCAGAGGAATATTAAATGTAAGGACAAGCAGGTTGAAATAGAAAGGAAACAAAGGAGGAGCGAGTAAGTAAGGCTATAAAATATGCAATAACGACTTATGTTATTGGATTTAAATGTTGTGGTTAGGGAAGGTGTCAGGAATGTACCTTGACTCCTGGGTAAGAGAGGATCATAGGAACAAAACCTTACAAAGCGCTAGGCTTCGCCAAAAAAGGAGTATGGAGAACAATATCTGCAACAGATACAAGACAGGTACAGAAGGTTGATGGCCCACGTTTTCAAGATTTCTATTGGTTATTCACCATATTAGAAAAAAATCCATTACTTCAATTGGCAAGGTGAAGGAAAAATTCCAGTTTCATTATCAAAATACGGTTCACATGGATGTATGAATAGGGGGGAAGTATAACCTAACACACCTCCTTAACAAGTCCTAGAGAAATCTCTAATACAAGAGAGCCAGTCCTAGACCTGGAAGTATTTTTTTTAAAGGCCTAACTACAGGGCAAGCAAGTGCAAGGTCAGATTAGAGCTCATGTGAGCCCAGGAGATGATGAAATAGATATGCGGCAAGGCAACCAGGGCTTGATGTCATGTGCAACTTTTAGGGGACAGGGAGAGGCAACAATCCTTGAACTTATTTCAAGAAGGAAGAAGACAAACACAACATGTGCCTATAAGGTCAAGAAGTGGGAAATATTGTTCTCACCTAGCAGAGTAGGAAAGGATAAGAGCGGGAGAGCAGAGAGTACAACAATGGAAAATGTGTATCACCACCAGAAGAAGAAATGAAAGAAAAAATATTCACACTTCTCTTTTTATAAGTAGAGTTAAATATCAGAAGCCTAGCCCTTCACCTCCGGCACAGGGGACAATATTTTTAACATGATGAAGGCTTTTCAGTAACTCTGGTGGGTTTAAGGGAGGAAGGGGTGCCAAGACCGAAATGAACCGCAATAGCTGATGTTGTCTGAGGGTGAAAAACAGATCTAATCCATTTCAGAGGTAACAGTAATCTTGTATAATGGGGTGTGAACTCCCTCTTGTCAGTACCAATTTCAATGTATTCATCACGGACATTACCAAAGAGAAGCTTGCCATCAAAGGGCATGTGCAAAATGCATCTTTTTCATGCCAGGTCAGTTTCCCAGACTTTGAGCCATAAATGCCTGCAAATATGCACAGGAAGCAAAGACATTCTGTAAATCTGAGTGATAATAGTCTCAGAATGTTTGCACACAATGATAGGGTCAACGGCAACAGCTGCATTTTTAAAGAAAGTTGAGCATCATTTATAGTAGGAGAAAGATTAGTATAGATTTATTAGGCCCATTTAGCCACAGTTTTGTTCACAGCTAAGGCGGAAATAGCCAGCTATAGGTAGGGCTTGCCAGTGCAAAGGAAGTTCTCAGAACAGTCTCCAAAAGCCTATCTACTCAATATTTAACAGAGAGAGTGCCTTCAGTAAAAATGATAGATTGGTCATTCACAGCAAGATTGGGTGGATCCACAGTGGGAAAACCGATCTTTTCTTAAATTGAGGTCCCAAATTTAGCACACCCCATGTAGGCACTGCTGAGTTAGTATTCCCCACTTCTACAAAGCCAGGAATACAGCATTTCCCTCATGCATTTCAACACAGAATAACAGTCCTTGGCTTGTTTTTGATGTTTTATTAGGGGTTGATACGTTGGATGGGGGTAGGGAATTTATGGGATGCCCAACCTGGAAAATGTCCATAACTATGAACTAACAGTCTTTTGTGTCAATTCAGTGACTGTCCATTACAGGCTGGGAACATCCTGTCCCTTAGTGGATAAAGTAGCACATTATGGAGTGAACAGCATCTCCTTCTTCCTTCCTGTAGACACTGAGCCTAATTCTACTGCTGCAGAAGATATCAGTTCACCTGGCTGCTTGCTTCCCCAGTCCTTTCTGACTGGCACACTTCCCCAGTCCTTCCTGACTGGCACTCTTCCCCTTCCTGACTGGCACAATTACATGGAGACAGGACAAGGATGGAGACATGAGCACAATGCTGTTTTCAGAGAGCACCACTACAGCTGACAGTATCTTCCCTTGTGTTGTCCCTGCACTGTGCTGATATTACTCATTGTCTCTGCTTGCTCTTTCCCGCTGCCTCTTCTGGAATTATTTCCTCCAGTTGCCTCCTGACAACCTCTCCTCAGCACTCCATCTCCATCTTCCACCCCACTCCCCTGCTGGCATGGATTATGTCTATTTATAGGATTTTCTCAGTCCCCCTGCCAACCCATTTCTGGGGATTGGTGGAGGTTGCATAAATATTAATAACAGCTCCTCCTCACCTCTGACCACTAGTCCTAGAACATTCTCCAATATTCCAGATTCCAAGGGGAGGCACCAGAGAACTGCAGAGAGCTGTCAGGATGAATTATCCAGTCCTGGCCTCTAGTAACCCTTACCCAGATTCAGTGACTCAGGGTTTAATACTAGAGCCAATCAAATTATTTTACCTACACTGCTCTTCTAATCGCTAGAGGGTGCTACACATAGACTACAAGTCTTTTGGGTTGTCAGGAGGGGAAAAGAACTTCTCCAAGTTTGACCAAATATAGTATAAGACTTGATTTGCCCAGCCAAATCCAGTAAAGAAAAAGACGTTCTACATAACTTTTTTTGT
The DNA here is from genome assembly GCA_018402905.1 of Glandirana rugosa. Classification (NCBI taxonomy): domain Eukaryota; kingdom Metazoa; phylum Chordata; class Amphibia; order Anura; family Ranidae; genus Glandirana; species Glandirana rugosa. Next base: position 82,891 of record BLSH010260837.1, read on the forward strand.
GCATTTTTGAGTATGTGGGGGCCAAGCAGTGCTAGATGTATCCGATTCCTCAGTAGAGTCCATAGTAGATAGTGTATGGATGAAGGGTAGATGGGAAACTTCCATTAATGATGGTCTTGAAAAATCTTGAACTGCCTCTGAGAGAATTTCATCAACCCCTTCTGCAGCCTATGAGTCCAGAAATTCTGTTTTTATCCCATGAACGCAGTCAGGGTGGGAAAAGGCAGAGGAGAGCTTGCATCTGGTAGTTCCCTCAGATTCCAGAAATGGTGAAAGCTTCTTAAATAGAGCAGACACAGTGACAAGTTTTTTGGTGTGCACCAGTAAGGGAGCTTGAGTCAGGGTGCTGAAGCAATGTCAGTTTTAGACCTTTCTCCATGATGAGGAAACCACTAATAATTTGAGGGGAGTTTCCCCATGGCCTGCCATGCTTTCTCTACCCTATGTTTCTGCTCCCCAATCAGCTGGAAATCCTCCATTACCAGATGAGGGTCTTACCTTGTCCACATCACTGGTCCTGCCCAGGGTCCAGGCTTCACCCTACACTGTGCAGTGTTCAGGGTCTGGATGCCACGGGAATGGACCACAACCCTGGACCTGTATAGCATCCTACGACTAACTCACATACCAAGGTGAGTACAGATCGCAGCAAATATTACAAGCTAGTCCTGGTTTCCAAGGTGTACATGAGAGATACTGATCCAGAAACTAATAATGAGCCTTGAATGTAATAAACAGTAAGGTGGTAATAGAAGTGTTAGTTGAAGGAGGTAACGAGTTCTGTTGAAATAGTAGGAAAGTCTCCAATTGGAGAAGGTATCTGTCACCTAAGGGTGTTAGCAAAAAACTTGAGTCTCACAGAGTAGGCGTGATTATATTGATACACTATCCATCAACGCTTTTGCCAGTGTCCAATTACCTGAAGGTAGCATTATACAAGCCATGGCTTATGAACTGATTCCTGTTTCCTGTACTGTAAAATAAAGGTAAATGTATGCTGTCCCCATGAGCCTTAAAGTGTTAGTCCAATGAAGACTTTTTCTCCGTTTTAGATGGGGTGGGGAAGGATTGGAACCCTTGTTACATTTTAACTGCCCCATTAGAGAGATGTTTCCCAATGTCCTGTTCTGCTAACAACATTTTGCTAGACAGGAAGTGAGGGGAAATCTCCAACAGCAGCACAAAAAGGTATAAAAATGTTTTCCTTTATCAGAGTAGAGGAGGGCCAGATCCTATCAAATTTCTATTTCTCTTCGTGTCCCTATTGGAGATTTTCCCTCACTTCTTGCCTTGTGAAATCATTGTCTGCAGGACAGGAAGTGGAAGTGACTAGAGTTGAGCGAACCTCTGGAAGTTCGGGTTCTGCTGGTCCGTCCGAACTTCGGGACAAAGTCCGGGTCCGGACGGAACCCGAACGATCGCACGGACAACGAACCACATTGAAATCAATGGGGACCCGAACTTTTATGCACAAAAATGGCTGTAACAAAGTCCTGGAAAGCCCTAGAGGGCTGCAAAAGGAAGTAAAATGGGGGTAAGGGTAGGGCAAGTGCCCTACAAAAAAATGGGGACAGGGAAATAACTGTAAATATTTTTTAAAAAATAAAAACATAAAAAAAGCAAAAATGGAGGTGAATGTGGATCATCTTCAAACTGTGTCTGAAAAGTATTAATTAACGGTAGAAGCCATATAACTGTTCTAAAATCATCTTCAAACTAGGGCAAGTGCCCTACAAATAAATGGGGATAGGGAAAATAAATTAAAATCAAGTTA
>BLSH010260837.1:96338-106993 GCA_018402905.1 Glandirana rugosa
AGCGAAATAAATAAAAACCCCAGAAATGAATTCTCACCATCCGTAAACGCGACCACTTTTGCGCAAACCAATCAATAAACGCCGATTGCGATTTTTTTTATCGCAAATATGAGGAAGAATATAAATCGGCCAAAAACGGTGAAAAAAAATGTTTTTTTATATTTTTTTTTTGGATTTGTATTCTAGCAAAAAGTAAGAAATTTGGGTTTTTTTGCAAAATTGTCGCTCTTCTTTTGTTTATAGCGGCGATCAGAAATGACGCAGAGGTGATCAAATACCACCAAAAGAAAGCTCTATTTGTGGGAAAAAAAGGACGCAAATTTCGTTTGGGTACAATGTCGCACGACCGCGCAATTTTCAGTTAAAGCGACGCAGTGCCGAATCGCAAAAAGGGCTCCGGTCGTAAAGCTGGAAATCCTTCCGGGGCTGAAGTGGTTAAAAAATATATATATTTTTTATTTATTTTATATTATTTTTTCTTTTAACACTGTTCCTTTAAAAAAAAAATCTGATCACTTTAATTGGTATCACAAGGAATGTAAACATCCCTTGTGATAGTAATATATGATGACAGGTACTCTTTATGGAGGGATGGGGGGTCTAAAAGTGCACAATTTTTAACCGTAACATGTATGGTATCTATTTACTTGGCGTAACATCCTCTTTCACAATATACAAAAAAATTGGGTTAACTTTACTGTTGTCTTATTTTTTAACTCAAAAAACTCACTTTTTCCAAAAAAAATTGCGCTTAAAAGACTGCTGCGCAAATACCGTGTGACAAATAGTATTGCAACGATCGCCATTTTATTCTCTATTCCTCAGTCCAACAAGAGTAACTGCAAGGGTTTACAGTTACCTGGCACCACCAGCACCCAAGGCCCAATTTTTCACCACCTGTTTGACTGGGGGATTTTGTCACAGTTTGCAAACTAATTTACAACATCAGGCCCAGTTCCTCCATCCAACAAGAGTAGCTGCAAGGGGTTACAGTGTTCTGGCACCGCCAGCACCCAAGGCCCAATTTTTCGCCACCTGTTTGACTGGGAGCTTTTGTCACAATTTGTAAACTAATTTACAACATCTGGCCAAGTTCCTCCATCTAACAAGAGTAGCTGCAAGGGGTTACAGTGTTCTGGCACCGCCACCACCCAAGGCCCAATTTTTCACCACCTGTTTGACTGGGAGCTTTTGTTACAATTTGTAAACTAATTTACATCAGGCCCAGTTCCTCCGTCCAACAAGAGTAACTGCAAGGGGTTACAGTGTTCTGGCACCGCCAGAACCCAAGGCCCAAATTTTTGCCACCTGTTTGACTGGGGGGATTTTATCACAATTTTTAAACTAATTTACAACAACAGGGCCCGCTCCAGAATTAAAAGAAAAATTACGTGGGGTCCCCCCCCCAAATCCAAACCAGGCCCTTCAGGTCTGGTATGGAATTTAAGGGGAGCCCTGTGCCAAAATTAAAAAAAAAAGACGTGGGGTCCTCCCCAAAATCCAAACCAGGCCCTTATCCAAGCATGCAACCCTGGCATGGCAGGAAGGGGTGGGGACGAGTGAGCGCCCCCCCCCCCCCCGAACCTTACCAGGCCACATGCCCTCAACATGGGGAGGATGCTTTGAGGTCGCCCCCAAAGCACCTTGTCCCCATGTTGATGGGGAGAAGGGCCTCATGCCCACAACCCTGGCTGGAGGTAAAAAAACACGAGGCAGTTTTTGACAAGTCCTTTGTGTAAAATACCTCTTTTCTACTTTCTTCCTCCATCTTCTCCTGGCCCGGTCCTTCTTCTGGTCTTCTGCTTCTTCTTTTAGTCTTCTTACTTCCTCTCTTCATCTTCAAATTTCATCTTCTTCTTTCACTGCCGCCGCTGTCCTAGAATGGTGGTCTTCACAATGATAGTTCTTTTATAAGAAGGGGAGGGGCCACCCAGTTACATAACCGAGTGAACCCGCCCTTTCTGATGCCATGTGATGTCAGAGGGGGCGGGTCACCCATTTACATCACCGGGTGGCCCCACCCCTTCTTATAAAAGAATTGTCTTTGTGAAGACCGCTTATTCTGGGAGACGTGCAGGGGCCGGGCTGCAGCAGCGGGGAGAGCGGCGGCGGTGAAAGAAGATGAAGATTGAAGACGAAGAGAGGAAGCACGAAGACTAAAAGAAGAAGCAGAAGACCAGAAGAAGGACCGGGCCAGGAGAAGAGGGAAGAAAGAAGAAAGAAGAAAAGGGCTATTTTACACAATAAAGGTCTTGTCAAAAACTGACTCTTATTTTTTTTTTTTGTGAATGGGTAGGGGTACAATACCCCATACCTATTCACATAGGGGGCAGGATCTGGGGGCCCCCTTATTAAAGGGGGCCCCTGTGCAAAACCAGGGCGTGGGGCCACGGCTCAGTGTCTGAATGGAGCTGTTTGCTGTGGGGGCACTGAACAGAAGGGAGGGGCCAGGAGCACCGAAGAGGAGGATCGAGGCTGCTCTGTGCAAAACCATTACACAGAGGATAAGTATAACATGTTTGTTATTTTTAACAAAAAACAAACCCAGACTTTACAATCACTTTATATAGAATTTACAAATTATAATTTTAACAACATTGCAGGGGTTGGTATATGGTGTTTGTTTTGGTCCTCAGATACTTCTTTTTATATAGATGTTTATCCACCCCTGCTATTTATAAAAATAAATATGATTTGTATTATTGTATTCTCTGATATGAGCAGTGCTCAATAACTATGATATTTTTTCTTGTTTTTCTGATATTCTATATCCCATCTTACCTAAAAATTACTCAGGATTTTCTACAGAAAGGCTAAGGTGACCTTTAGAGCCAGTTCACACAGGGGCGATACGACTTCAGGGGCGACTTGAAGCCGCCCTGCACAGCGCGACTTCAGTGCAGCTAGCAAACGACTTCTGTAATAGAAGTCAATGCAAGTCGCTTGAAGTTGCCCCAAAGTAGTACGGGAACCATTTTCTAAGTCGGAGCGACTTGAGTCGCTCCTATTAGAATGATTCCATTGCACTGCATGGAGTGCGACTTGTCAGGCGACTAGTTCGCCTGATAAGTCGCCCCTTTGTGAACCGGCTCTTATGATTTCTCCAACTTTGCACATTTTATAGTTGGCTTTTTCTTCACATTGGTCTCTTAGAAGGCCATGTGGTAAGCAATCACTCTATATTTTAGTCAAATTATACTTTACCACTATTAAGTTCTTCAGCAAATATATCAATATAGTCCACCATCTACAACATGAAAAAAAAGGCTTGGATAAAGGCTCTCTACCATCATAGCATGTGTGCACCTGGTTCTTTGATGTTTGAATCTAAGCTAAGCTTGTTATTTGCTCCACTGCGATATGAATTTGAGATAACATCCATATGGAAATTAGAGGGTCGTAACATGTTGCACTGATCTAATATGAACTCTCCATGAACATTTGCCATTTATCTCCTCTTATGAATAAAATTACTGCTCTATCCAAAATGTTGTAAAAGTATATATGCATTGTGCCAATGTAATATGAAATAGTCTATAGCAATATGGGTAATATGGCCTACAGCCCTACAGGATCATATTTTATAAGCTGATAATAAAACACATTTTTCTACATCAAATCTTCTTGCTTATTTTCTTAAAAAAAACTCAAGAGGAGCTCAGAATGTCTGGTATGTTTCAAGGCTGTTATACAGTGTGAGCACTAAAGCACATGGATGTTACTATATTACCTTCCTTCTCTGTTTTCATTGCCATAGCACCAGTATCATTATTTCTCTTTTGTGCATTATCTTAGTGTGCAGGTAATGGGTCAGTGAATGAACTGCAATACATTCCATATGTGCATGCACAATGTACTGCTAAGAACAAGTTAACTCCAGCCTATAAGGTTCTTTTATATCCTGCACCACTTCTACAACCTGTAAACTCTCTTGTCCCTATGAAAGTGTTCAAGAAGAGAACCAGTTATGTTTCAGCTTTAACAAGAATCTGAATGTTTAAACTTAAATTACTAAAATTGTGAAGACTTGCCAATAAAGGGCATGTACAGTATTTACTCTCATTTGTAGCTTTACTTACCTTTTCTAAGAATTATTTTGTCAACTGCCTGAGTTTATGCTGGTAGCACATATTGGAGTGCATTTATTAACAAAGAAAGGAATGGACGTGGAATTAATTCTCCTAAAGCAGGGGTGCCCAACCGCTGGCCTGCGGGCCACATGTGTTCCCTCTGATGTGGCCGGCGACATCCTGCTCTGGGATGGCTGGTCAGCAAACCCAGATCACATTGTTCCCAACCCACCATCCCAGAACATCAGTGTGAAGAATGGAACCGGCGGTAGAGGAAGCATGCAGCTGTAGTAGCGAGCAGAGCCAATGCTTACGTTATAGCACCGGCTCCTGTCACAGGCGGAGTGATACCAAATGCAATACCAGGGACCGCAGCAACCAATGATACCCACCTGGGGGACAGCAGCAGCCAGCCATACCCACCTGGAGGACAGCAGCAGGCACCCAGCCACACCAGCATGGGGTACAGCAGCAAGCAGCCAGCCATTTCCGCCTGGGGGACAGCAGCAGGCAGCCAGCCATACTCGTCTGGGGGACAGCAGCAGGCAGCCAGCCATACTGGTCTGGGAGACAGCATCAGGCAGCCAGCCATACCTGCCTTGGGGACAGCGGCAGCTAGCCAGCCATACCCCTCTGGGGGACATTAGCAGGCAGCCAGCCATACCCATCTATGGGACAGCAGCAGGCAGCCAGCCATATTCGCATGGGGACAGCAGCAGGCAGCCAGCCATATTCACATGGGGGACAGCAGCAGGTAACCAGCCATTCCCGCCTGTGGGACAGCAACAGGCAGCCAGCCATACTCACCTGGGGACAGCATCAGGCAGCCAGCCATACCTGTCAGGGGGACAGCAGCAGCCAGCCAGCCATACCCACCTGGAGGACATTAGCAGGCAGCCAGCCATACCCGCCTGGGAAACAGCAGCAGTCAGCCATACCTGCAGGAAACCTGAGAAATAAGTGAAGATTGAGGTCAGTTTTTAATAAAAATCAAACAGCAATGGGCATATCTGTTCTTTACACTGGTACACTAGCTACACTGGGCTGCTTCCTCAGGTCAGGGCCGGCTCTACCACTAGGCGGAGTAGGCGGCCGCCTAGGGCGCACTGCAGCCTAGGGGCGCCTGGCCACTGTTGATCTGTCACTGGCTGCTCTGCATTGATTCATGTAAAAACTGACACTGTCTGACTGAGATAATGAGATTGTATTATCACATGCCATTTGCAAATGGATATAGAAATAGCGACTGATCTGCCAAATACCCCCCCTCTGCCCCCACCCCCCGTGAGGCTGTATTTGATGGGTACAGGGGAAGCTGTATTTCATGGGCACAGGTGAAGCTGTATTTGATGGGCACAGGTGAAGCTGTATATAATGGACACAGGTGAGGCTGTATTGATTGGCACTGGTGAAACTGCATTTGATGGGCGCCGGTGAGGCTGCATTTGATTGGCGCTGATCAGGCTGGGCAGGGAAAAGGGGGTGGAGTAAGGGGTGGGGCCAAGGGGGCGGCAAAATGAGGTTTTGCGTAGGGTGTCAAAAATCCTTGCACCAGCCCTGCCTCAGGTACAGTGCAGTGCACCTGCGGCTTACCCAGTACTGAGCGATAGACTTCAGTTGTTACTTGCGGGTGTGGTGCACTTTCAAAAAATGTACCACACCTGCGAGATATAATAGAAGTCTTTGGCAAAGTGCAGCTAACCTGCAGGAAAGCCACAGGTGCACTGCGCTGCCCCTTTCGCATGATCAGTCCGATTGGGTCTGCCTGTCCGTTTTTCAGGCGGACCCAATTGGACCCTTCATTCACCTCTATGCAGCGGCAGATATAAATGGATTTGTGTCAGTTTACACCTGCCTACCTCCAATCTGATCCGCTAAAAAAACAGAAGGGGATCCGTCCTTCCTTCTGGACGGATTGGATTGGAGGGCCAATAGAGTACAGCGGGCTGTGTCTGCTCTGCATATATAGAGTCATCCGCTCGCTCCACTCATTGTGACCCACGACCGGTAACCAAGTCACTAAAGTGGTCCTTGCTCTTGAAAAAGTTGGGCACCCCTAGGCTAAAGCAACCAGCTTCAACTATCTATTTTAAAGGAAACAAAGTATAACTAAAGGCAAAGTGGAGATGGATTAGAACACCTATTAGGTTTTTATTGCTGTCTGTGCCCCCATTAGGGAGATTTACCCTCTCTATTTGTCCTGTTTACCATTATCATTGAAAGTGAAAGTAAATGAAAGTCCCAAATTTTGGGTTGTCCCCAAAAAAGTAATAGGGGAAATGTTCCAATGGGGACACTGGTCCTGGTGACCTGGAGGGGCCCAAGTAATTCCTTAAATTTTTAGGGATTTCCTCTTACTTCCTGTTTGGCTATGGGACAGGAAGTGAAGGGAAATCTTCCCAATGGGAGACAGATGGCGAAAAAAAATCTGACAGGGCTATTACCATCCCTTGCTCTATTCAAAATGAAAAATAAAAGTTTTGCCTATAGTTCTACTTTAAAACGAATAAGGTCATGGTCATTATAAGCAACAGTTTTGTTCCGATTTTCCGATTAGTCACATTGACTCCCAATTTTGACTATGAATTCATCAAATAGTGGAACAAATACCAATGAAAGATTGATATCTCTGGCTTAGTGTCACATCCCTAAATTGAATATCTTGAGACTAAATTACTAGTGTATACATGGGACTTTGAGGCACAATAATTTGTATAAATGTATCATGTTTATTCAAAATATACTTAACATTAGACAATAAGTCCACATTTATACAGAACCATGGTAAAATACATTATAGCTTTATAAAATCAATCGCTATCGATACTATATTGGTTTACACATATAGTCTATTGAGGCTCAATGTGTTTCCTGGACACAGTCCTCTTCATCAGGAGCTATAGACTTTGGTTAACTGTTATCTAGATAGCATAACAACTTTGTCAAAATTCGTATTGCAATACAACATTTTTTTCATTTTTATTTTCATTCAACATGTCATGTTAGCCCCCCCACAGGTGGAATAGAGAAGGAGAAAAGAAAACAGGGGGAAGAGAATCAAAGAAAGGGGAAAGGGAAGATAAGATAGGAAAGGGAAAAAGAGGAAGGAGAAAGAATATGTGCCACATCCAGGTGCCAAGATGGGGCCCGCGAGGTACACATGCATCCCAGGGGGGCACAAAGGTCCCTCTCCTCCTTCCCCTCCTCCTCCAACCTCCTGCAATTTTATACTCCAATTTATAATGTGTTCCTTATATTTAAAGGGATCAAATGCTTACAACATAATTTACCTTTTCTTGAAGGAAACTCGAAATAATGGTTCTGTGTCTTTATCCAATTGATTTAAAAATAGTGGTCTGGCTGCTGCAATAAGGGGAAATGCCTCTTTATATAGAGGATGGACCTTGATTTCTATTTAGGAGAACCAAGAGATTAGTAAAATGACAATATAATATTTTTCTGTAGATGGCACTCTTACTTATGTATATGTATATACATATAGTTGTGCTCATAAGCGCAGTGTGACAATGCTGATATGCAATGAAAAATTCATATCTGCTGGCATTTGTGCAGGTAATTCAAGGGAAGGGGGAGCCAGCCCCCTCCAAGATTTATTTAAATTCCCAGATGAAATCTCTGATGTTAAAAAAGCACATAACATAAATGAGGATGGGTAATTATAGCAAAGGGCTTTTCAATAGTCAGACTAAATAAGTCATGGACTCCATATGGTTAATTCCAAACATATCACGTAAAAAGCAATGCCAGTTGCAGATCTCTAAAGTTCAGCAAGCTCCCAGTGTGGCAGTATGGAGATTGATTTAAGGCCAATACTAACATTGTCTGCAAATAAAGGAACCATTCCTATCATTAATCATTAGGCTCTCACTAAATATATTAAAGCATAGAAGCCTCTCATAAGGGTGTTCATACCTGTGTTCTGCCACTACAGCTCAGACAATCATTTCCTGGACCATGAAGGAAGAGGAGAGGGACCAGAAGACACCCCCAGCAACATATATACCCCTAATTGCCCCCCCCCCCCCAACTAGCTCCAGCTGTGCTCAGGCGGGCGGATTCATTACTCCCTAGGTTCACCATGTTGGAATTGGGCAATAGCCCACACCTGAATGCTGCTGGAGAGAGAGTTCCAACTATAGGGGAAATAATGACATGTCAAATAAAACAAAACAAAAACCTTGAATGATAGCAATATATGTTTGCATTCTCTATGCAGTGTTACATAATCATATTCTGCAAACTAGGATGAAACTAAAGTGAAACCCCACCTCCACCCCCCTGAAAACAATATTGTACATGGCATTTAATAAAGGATATAATGCCCAAAGATAGTTGCATGTATTTAAAGGAACGGTATACATGGTATGGGTATGATCCTTATCATAAAGATGTTTAAATGTCAACTTCCTAATGATAAAGGTACAGATATTTCACTAGTGAATTTATCTGAATTTGGATCTGGGCAGAAGTTCAAACCCAGGCCTAGAACCTGTTCCTTCTCCCTAGTTAGGGTATAGGAGGACAGGTTCAGGACACTGTTGTTGTGGTCCGGGTTCTGGTGGACCATAGAATTGTTCAATGGTCCCCCTTCCACCTTTAGGGTCCCCCCCCCCCGGTCTGAGTTAAAACTTCTGCATTTAAATGATTTGCTAAAGGTTTAGGTACAGCCCCAGAGATTGAGGGTATTGGGCCTTCTGAATTTTGTGTAGCTTCCATTCTATTCTTAGTGGTCGTAGTGACTTATGACAGTGTGACATATTTAGTTAATAAACTTTGGGTAGTGTTGGCCTTTTTAGATTTCTATTTGTATACTTCTTCATTTTTGTGGGGGGGAAGGGACGTTTTTGTGCTCCGCCATCTCTCTTACTTATATTATACCGGCCACCAGTGTTGTGATACATGCGTGACTGTTGAGTGTTAAAGTGATTTCATGGACTTTGTGCTGTGGACTGTTTGTGCCGAAGAGACAGAAGACAAAGAACAATCTGATTCAATTTCAGCATCAGTACAAACTATATTGGTCTGTACAACTCCTCCCTTCGATCTATTCACTGTTTTACCTTTCTATTTATAGGCATTGCCCTCACTAAAGGCAACTGAGTCTCTTACAAATTCCCCTTCCTTTGCCTCTATGATTTCCGCTGTGACGTTTTGTACATATTCCTTCAATTCCTTTTCTTTTACAAGCCAGGATTGCCCAGTGAGCCCATTGCTTGGTTGGTACACAATTTCTATAATTTGTCTGTCTTCCAATTCTTTCTGGTAATGCTCAATCACGAATTTCATCATTTATAATGAGCATCACGAAAATATTTGTTCCAATTTTTTTTGGAGGGAATCGGAAATTTGGGATATTTTGGGGAATATCTGAACTCTCAAGCCTCTAGAGCACATATTCTCCTGAATATGTCTCTCAAAGTATTATATATGCCAGAAAGTACCAACCTTTTTAACCAGCAATTTACAAATTCTGCCCCCTGACTTATTGAGTTGTATATTAGGCAATTTGTTGGTTTGATAGGTGTCTTTGGCTTGGGTCATAAGACCTGCCCATGCTGTGCCGCAAAAGTCTGCCATGTCATTTACAGACCAGGTTGACAAGAGCTATCAGTGGAGTTTCCACTATGGTTTACAGTAACATCCCAAATGTGGGTTATTTCAAACAATAAATAAAAGGTGAACAAAGAAATGGGTGTCTTCCACCTCCAAAATTCAATACCAATCAAAGATATATATCTCTGGCTTAGTGCCACATCCCTACATTGAATGTCTCGAGACTAAATTATTAGTGTAGACATAGGACTTTGGAGGAACAATAATTTAAAATTAGACAATAAGTCCACATTTATACAGAACCATGTTAAAATAGATTATAGCTTTATAAAATCAATCAATCTCGATACTGTTTACACATGTAGTCTATTGAGGCTCAACGTGTTTCCTGGACACAGTCCTCTTTATCAGGAGATATAGACTTTGGTTAACTGTTATCTAGATAAAATAACAACTTTGTCAAAATTTGTATTGCAATACAACATTTTTTTCATTTTTATTTTCATTCAACATGTCGTTTAGCCCCCCCACAAACCTCCAACCTACAATATGGTCCTGTTAGACACAGAACCATTAGTCCAAATTTTCTTCAAGAAAAGGTAAATTATGCTGTGAGAATTTCATCCCTTTAAATATAAGGAACACCTTGTAAATTAGAGTATGAAAAAACAGGACCATATTGGCGGTTGGAGGTACCTCGTGGGTCCCATCTTGGCACCTGGATGTGGCGCATTTTCTTTCTCCTTCCCCTTTTTCTTTTCTCCTTCTCTATTCCACCTCTAGGGGGGGCTAACATGACACGTTTAATGAAAATTTAAATAAAAATGAAAAAAAATGTTGTATTGTAATACATTTTTTTTTCTTTATCCAATACATTTTTATTGGGTTTTTATAACAGTACAAAGTTTACACTCAGTGCACATAGATACATGAGCTTCATCAAAGATATACAACATAAGGAAATGAGAAAAAGAAAACATAATCTAATGAGTAGGACTTGAAGAACAGTTC